>RJWM01002537.1:0-127187 GCA_004363535.1 Dasyprocta punctata | reverse complement strand
GTTTGGTCTGTGTATTTTGTTACATTTGTTTTTCTCTTACTGTACTACCTTGTTATAATATATTTTATTTTTGGAAGGGCAAGTCATCCCAAGTCCTTGGAGCAATCATATTTTCAGGTCTTTTATTTATTTGCATTGGTTGTTCAGAGTCGTTTATTTTTTCAAAATTCTTTTTTTAATTTTGTTCATACGTGTTTGCGGTACATACTGATTATACTCATCATGATGAGTTGGTACATATGCATAACACATCTTAATATTTTCAGGCCTTTTCCTTGGCTATTTTTGTTGAGTTTATTCTTCCAGGTGAATTTTGTACTCAGGTTGTAAAAGATCATAAATTGGAATTTTTAAAATTGACCTTACCCTACAGTGTCATAAAATATTATAGATTATCCAGGAACAACATGTTCAGTGGACTCAGGAATTCATTTTTTGTCCTCCAGTAAGCTCTCCAGAGATTTGAATGATTTTTAAAAATCTCTTCTAAACTGTTTTTACAATTTTTTTCCTGAGAAGCATCCTCTCTCATGTAGTTATGCTTAGTGTTAAAAAAAAAAAAAACCTACTGATTTTGGTTTTCTTTTTAATTCAAATTTTACTGAAGTCTTTTTTTCCCTGTTAGTTTTTCCCTTGATTCTTTTGAGTTTTTCAAGTATGTAAGTATCTGTAATCATACTTTTCCTATCTCTCTTCCAGAGTATACTACTCATACTGTTCTTCTAGCTGCATTACCAGCATTCAAGGCACCAGGTTAAGTGACAGTGGCATTAATGGGCATCCTTGTTTTTCCTTTCTCTAATGGGATCGTCACTATGGCTTCTGCCTTAAGTACTGTGCTGATTTTCTTGTGATGTGGTAATGGGGTGTGTGTATATTAATTTTTCATTGAATTAAGCAAGAGTTCTATTTTAATTAATCAAGCCTCTGATTTTCTTATTAACTCAGGCATAGATGAAAAATGTGATTAAATACTTTTCGCTACCTATTGAATTAAGCATAAAATGCTTGCTTTTAAATATATTAATATGCTTATTATAGGTTTAGGGATGAACTCTATTAGGATTTGTATATATGTTATTTAAAAAATATTTTTCTAGGTTCTATTTGTTAAGTTCTTAGTAAGGATTTTTTGTTTGTAGTCATAAGTTAGGTTGAGTTTTAGTCCTTTTTCCTCATCTTCATCAAATTCTGTTATCAATATTATGCCAACTTTGTTTGAAAAATGAAAACTTATTTGAGTAAATCACTCATGGACCCATCTAGGCCTGAGTGTTTCTTCAAGGGAAACATTCTTTGATGAGAGGGAATATTTTTATTTTAAATCTAATATGCTATTTCCAAAACCCCTTAAATTTGACTAAGAGAAATTCTGTTTTGTTTTTTGTCATCTCTTTGTAAATTATTATAAAAATACTATACAATCATTCAAAAGTGGAAACAGTATAAAAGCCATTCTATTGCTTATAATCCCAGCACTTTGGGAAGCTGAAGCAGGAGGACTGTAAATTTTTTTTCCTGTTGTTTTGAGATAGGATCTTCCTGTGTAGTTCAGGCCAGCCTTAAACTCACTATGTATCCCAAACTGACCTCAGCCTTGTGGTGCTCCTCTTTCCTCAGCCTCCTGAGTGTTGGGATTACAGGAACGTGCCAATGTCCAGTAGGAAGATTGCAAATTGAAGTCCTGCTTGGGCCTTCAGCAGCAGCTCAGCTCTAAGTGACTGCCATCTTTTAAAAAGAAAAGCTAGTCTGGGTGTAGTGGTCCCAGAGTCCCAGCTACTCAGGAGGCTGAGGCAAAAAGATAGCAAGTTGAAGGCAGCCTGGGCAACTTAGCGAGATCTTGTCCGAAACTGAAAAATGAGACTTGGGATGTAGCTCAGTGGGAGTGCCATTGGGTTTCATCCCCAGCACCACACAGACACACACACACACACACGCACACAAATGCACACACATCAATCAGTCAGTCAGTCGTCCTACTATTGGAGCACAGCAGTATTGCACAGCAGGCTGGGGGTGGAGGTGTTATTCCCTATTTTTCCATGAACAGAGTTGAGACCTGTCCCAGCACACACCCCAGGATGTCTGTGTTGCTGATTGTGGAGCCAGGTCAAAACTCAGTACAGAGCCTGGTGAGAAGCTGTGACGGGTGGATGGGTGTTATTGTGTGACTGGGGTTGCTCAGGATCCTGGGAGTACTTGTCAGGGGCTCGAGGTGCTAACTCAGCAATAGGGCAAAAGACAGTGCTTTTGGACCAGTGCCCTTGCTGTATTTCTACCTGTGTCACAGTGTGTGGCATTCGCCAGCCTGGGATGGGAGGAAGGGAGGGACCTACCTTCATTTGCACTCAGGTGCTTGGAAAGTTGTCTCTGCACCAATTACCAAGGACTTGGTTTTGTTGTACTTTGGCTTGTTTCTGAGTTTTCCCTCTATTTTATTGATTTTTCAGAAAGATATTACTTTTAGTATCATACATACCTTTTTTTTTTTCCCTTGAGAGTCTTCCTTATTTCACCAAATCTTGTTATAGTCTCATTTTTGGCATCATCTCTCCTGATAAGTCTTTTTTTCTTTTTAGGGGTGTATACCTCCAGAGTCTCCTGATACTGTTCTCTTTTTTTGTTTTGCAATCTATAGAAAGGCCCTTTGTTTCTTTTTATCATTATTCCTCAAGAAATGTATTTGAGATGCAGGGGGAGTGATTCTGTTGTTCTTGAGTGTGGTAGTTGAATGTTCTCTTGAGCCCTGTGGCTCTTGTGTGGATTCATAGGTATGGTTTTAAACAGTCCTTGCACTGGCATATGGGTTTTTTCCCCCCCTGTTCTTTCTGATAGACTTTAGGGATATGAGGTAGGATAAGGGAGAAAGCAGTATTTTCTACTTTACCTGTGTAGTTTTCTGGGATTAACCTTTTCTGGCTCAGTGAAATGTAACTCTAATGGTTCTGCAAGCCCATGTGGCTCAGTCTCTGAGTGACATTGAGCTTTAGGGACACCAAATTAAAAGGACATATAGCCCTTGCTCACATCAAAGAATATTAATGGGACTCCAAATACAGTCCACAACTTTCTTGTTTTTTCTTCCTGTCCTTGCCTACGTGTACAACCTTTGTTACCTAGACCAGTTAGATTTTTTTTGGTCCCAAAGTGCATTTCTCTTATCTCCAACCTCTCTATTTCCTTCTTTTTCTTGATATTCTCATGGTTTTGTGTTACAAAATCCCTACCACAGGAGTCTTTGGAGTGCTAGGGAGAAGTAGAGGTAGAGGAGAAGTGGGGCATCTGTGGGCATCTTTCTGTATGGGGGGGAGAGGAAGGAGGCAGTTGACCAAGAATCATACCTTAGTCACTCTTCCTATCAGAGAGATGACACAGGAGGCAGAGCAGAGGTAGTTTCATGGACTGTGCAAATTAGAAAACAGCGCTCCCTAGTGGCAGCTGCAGTCTCTCCAGGCCGTGTGTGTGGAGAGGGACCTGAGAATCAGACCTCTTGCTCTGTGGCTGGGATCCCCTTTTCAGGGAGCACCAGGAGACACATGGGGAGTGCTCTCCTGACATAGGGCATCAGAACTCTTTCTCCCTCCTCATACAGTGAACATCAAAGCCTCTTAGAAATGCTAGAGAAGCCATCTCTGCCTTCGGTCTCCATGCCTTTCCTCTTGGCCAGTGTCAGGGCCTAAAACTGAAGCTGCTTGCATTCACTCACTGAATTAATTTGTGAATGACTTGGCACTGCATAAGGATGGATGAGAGTGGATAAAAGCAAGCAGGATCTTCATGGAAGTCCTCATGGAGTTCACAGCTTTGTAGGGCAGGTAGTTGATAGTGCTAAATACACACATTCACAGGTATGCAAGAACACACAGATGACCTATATACATACATGTATATATGAAGATGCACATATAAATTTAAGATTGTGGTGAAAAGGAGTTTATATGTATGTAGTTTGAAAATGTATCAGGGTCCCTATCCTAGGCTTATAGCAGGAGGAGTGGTAGGGGAAAGACACAGATGCCCCTTTACCATTGAAACCTGTGGCCCTAACCAGGTCTGAATTTCAGATGGTATTCACAGAGGTGGCCCGCGATCTGAGTTTTGGTTTTCTTTCAAATGTGTTGGAGGTCAGTGAAGCCAAAGGCTTGCCCTCTTGTGGCCTTAAAGCCCAGATCCTTGTATCCAATGGATTGGTAAAAATGGGGAGTCTGGAGCAGCCCTGTGTTCCTTCTTGATATTAGAAGAGTCTTTTGTGTATCTGAAATTTCCCCTTTGGTGTAGAATCCGATGGGGTTCTTTCTACCTTCTGATTCCTCTGCCTGGCTATTTGGAATCCCTGTGGTGGCTTGTCCTGGGTCGTTCAGAAAGAGTTAGTCCACAGCCCTGAAAATGTTAAGAGCAACAAACCACCTGATTTGTTGTAGGAATGTGAATTTTCCAAAGCTTCCCATTCTGTAACCTGGGATAGAAATGCTAGAGAAACCATCTCTGCCTTCGATCTCCAGGTCTTTGCCCTTGGCCAGTGTCAGGGCCTAAAACTGAAGCTGTGACCCTGATCCAAGACCTAACTGTAAGCAATCAGCAGTTGGTTGTTTTTGATTTTCCTCATTAAAATTCCTCTACCCTTTTTGAATTGTCTTTCATCATGTATGCCCATGAGAGTGGCCATTTGAACACCTTGATGTCAGCTGTCTTCATCTGCCTCTAGCATGTTTACCTGATGCAGACTCACTCTGCTCCTCATTATTCACACGATAGGTATCTTAACCTCTTCATATGTGTTACATCTGCCTTCCCATGCTCATGCTTGAAAAGAAAGCACAGTTCCAATCAGGGTATCACTGTGACCATGCAAAGGGTGAAACTCTTACCAAACGCTTCTTCCATGGTCCTTGCCAGCACAAAAGATCTAGTATATCTCGAGATAGTCAGATCTGCAACCATGGGAAGACAATGGGGAACACCAGTAAATCAAGATGAGAGTCATCAAAATCAATTAAAAGATGGAGGTCAGCTTCAGTCTGACATGCAAAGAATGGTTTAGTGGTCATTGGAAATGGAGTGAAGCCTCGGACTCTCTCACCAGACTATGCCTTCCCATCATGAACCTCTCTTTGGAATGCACCGCTGGTGGAGGATGTGTCCATGACACCCCAACTTGGGTCCATTTAATCTCTCTCTGGGCTCAGGTTGGCCAAAAAAGCTAAGTCTGCCCTCAGCTGTGTCTCATGCTAATGACAAACTTCCTGCTGCATCTCCCCCTGGCTAATTGCAGGAACATGGCTAGGACTTGGCCAAAGAGCAGGGAGTTATGAGCCTTCCAGACTTCTGGCTCTTAAGAATACCAACAGGTATATTAGAGTGGTGATGTGTCCTGGCAGTGTTTTCTGATTAGCCTGTTCTTTGCTGCTTTTCACTCATCTGGAGATTAGGAGGAACCCAAAGGAGAGAGAGGTGGCTTACAAACGTAAGTAGTCCTGCCCCACAAATATTTCTCCCCTGCCTTATTCATTTTCTGTTGCAATGAGAAGGAATGGAAATAATGATCCTAGGTTTATATTTTGCTCACCAGAATCAATGCAGCTGATGCTGGTTGGGTAGCTCTCTTGAGCAGCCCTCTTTATGTGAGAAAGGGCTCGTTGGGTGTTTTTTGTTATCTGTGAGACCAAGTCACACTCTTGCTGCTACTACTGTTACTGCTCCAGTAGCTGGGGAGAATGGTGTCATCCTTGGAACAAAAGTTTGTTTTTCAGCATTTAAATAATGCAGTGATTTTCAAGCGTATGCTCTGATATTTGTAACATTTTTCCATGTTGATGGGAAGCATTGACATCTCCTTCAGGAAAGGGCAGCTCAAAAATACTACAGAGTTCAGGAGCAGTCTTTTGATTTTTTACATGAATTCTCCCACTGAAAACCATAAAGTCTGGATGTCCAAACTTTTGGCTTGCCTGGGCCACACTGAGTGAATATAATTCATATAGTTTGTATACATAAGCAAAAAAATTATCTTTTTTTACATCATATTAGAACATTTAAAAAGGAGGACAGCATAAACATAAAACTAAGGAGATATCTGACCTTGTTTTGTAAAATTGTGTAGCAGTGTCTGGTTTGATGGAAGTACTTTCCCAATTAAATAAGAAAATTTACACATCTGCTTAATGACAACAAATACCTGTCTTCATGGGTACCCATACCTGTAGGTAGGTTGAAATTTTTTTTTTTCCAATAATTACTGGGTATTTCTTGCCAAGATGCACAAACATCTGTAACACCAGAACACATGGGTTTTCCATTCAACTGTGTGTAGTGGACGCAGGAGGCAGGGTTAGCATTGCACTGCGCCCCTCTCCTATTTGGTGTTCCATTGTCGCCTTCAAGCACTGTGCCATTCAGTCGTGAACCATACTGCTAAAACTCACATAATAATGTTAAAAGTTTATGATCTTGTGGGGCCACATTTGTGGCTGCCCATGGCCACAGGTTAGATCTACCTGCTATAGAGAGAGCGATGCGGGGATCCCAGTGGGCAAATTCTTTTTATAATCAGCCTTCCTTTTCTTTAGACCTGGTCAGATCCTACTAATTTCTCAACTACTGTACTTTCTTTGCTTTTCAAGGAACACATGCTCAGTGATGAGGTACGCAATTCTCAGCTATTTAATTCCATTTTTGACAGACCACCCAGATGCCTTTTACTTTTAAAATCAATTACCTATCCAGAATGCCTCCTGACCTGTTTCATTAAACTACCATCTTTCTATGGCTTCCCCTTTCAACAACATAATTTGCCTTTAATAATTAATATAAAAGAATTCAAAATGTAATCACTGAGCTCACTTAAAAGCTCTTTAATCAGTTACTGGAATCTGTGGGTTTGTGAGAGAGGTCTCCCCCAGGCGTCCCTTCTTACTATGCTTTGTGTTAATGGAAGCCAAGTTTATAATGCATCCCCTTGTCGTTGGTCAGTCCTGGGAAGATAAAGGGGGTTTCCAATGAACCAGGAGACCCACAATTGCTTTATGATCCTTTCATGGTTAAAACAATGCTGACATTGATCACACAGAAATGAAAATGGACATTTTGCTGAAGCTAAGTCTTAGGTTCAGCATGGCGGATGCCACAGGCACTGGCATCCAGTCTGGCTACAGAGCGCTCCTTCAATCTCAGCCTTTGTTTCTGAGTTGGAGAGTCCCAGACCTGGAGGAACTTATCAATGGGATTTCTGTTCCACAGTCAGTGAGAAATCAGGTCAAACTTGCTGGCATAAGTTTATTCATTCACCCGCTCACTCCACAGGGTGGTAGACAGAGGGTGGAATTTGGCTCCAGGTAGGGCTCAGTCTGAGTTCACATCCCAAACCTAACGCAGATTCTGATCTTGAGTAAGTTACTTCTCTTTGAGCTCTCATTTTCTTCTTTATAAAATTAGGATAATACTTTGCCTGTACATCTGTTTCTTCTTTATAGCATTAATAGTCTACTAATGTTCAGTGTTAGCTCATGAATTTCAAATATTTATTTCTAAAAGTCAGTGGTTATTCTGCCCAATTCGATTTGTTTATGTTGCTTATTGCTTATTGTTCACCATGCTTTGTTCTCACCCTCAAGGAGGACAGGTGTCTCAGTTTCCCACAGTGATTTACAATGATATAGAGTGGCACCTGGTATGTGATAGGGGCAGAGGAGCTATTGGGTGGGTGGGCGAGAACATGAATGATCATCTCTTTTACCTGCATGTGGTGCGGCGTCTCTTTGAGTTGAGGTGTGTAGGTTTTATCTCCAGGTGATTTATCTTCTGAACTGTGCATGTGTGAATGATTCTTACACCTGGTTTCAGCACAGCCTGACTGATGAGTGAACTAGGTGCAAATGTGCAACCAGGGAAAACCAGCCTGGGAGTCATCTCTGGCCTCTGTTACTCCTCAGAAGAGACAAAGCCAGTGCGGAGATGTTGCCAGATTGTTGCGCATGCAGAATCTAATTTATGACTGACCAGAGTCTCCTGAGAAGAACATGCGTTTATATCATTACTAAACAGTAATTGATTACAAAGCTCAGTTGTGAAATTTACAATTATTGAATTACTCTGTGTTAGCTCATAAATTTCAAATCTTTATTTCTAAAAGTCAATTGATATTCAGCCCAATAAATATTTAATTTAGATGTAATAATGGTGTTAGAGCAAAATTAAATTCTCATTTGGAAAATAAAGAATGACCCGGATGGAACTGGGAGCGGAGGCTTGGCAGGGATGAGCTGAGAAACTCTCTCTTGTGCTTTGTTGGAAGAGACTCCTCACATGTGGCTTTCTCCTGCTTCGTGTTATCTTTAAAAGTTTCATTTGTAGGAAATGAAAGTCCTCTCTACGTTTTAGAGGGTTTTACATTTTATCAAGTATCTTTGAATTGGATAATATTCATGGCTCACAAAAGCCTTATGAAACAATGTCAACATTTTTTCTTCCCATTGTATAGATGGGGAGACAGGCTCAGAGATCTGAAGTGACTTGCTGTAGGATGTATTACAAGAGTGTGAGGCTGAACCTCATCCCGTTGTCCTTTAGCAGAGCCACAGTGCCTGCTGATATTTGTGCCCACTAGTTAGGATTAAATGTAGCTGCCTAAATGAGAAGCCTCAAGATAATAGTGGTTTGAATAAGTTTCAGCCATTACATGTGCAGTGGGAAGAGAAAGTAATCATAAAGAAAGACATATTCCCTCCCTTTTAAAAAGGGAAAGTTCTACCTCTGTGTCTTGTTGCTCAGAAGTTAATTATATGAGTAGGTAAAATGTAAGGTCAGATGAAAATTAGTCTTTTATCTGGGTAATATAGTGTCTGGGTAAAAACTGGGGTTCTGTCACTCATAAGAGGGAAAAAGAGTAGATTTGGGGGAACAAACTATAGTTTCTGCCCCAACATGCATTCTAAGAGACCTAGTGTAGAAGGTTTTAGAAGCAAGGTCATGGGAAGTCTGCTTGGATACAGTGGAGGGAGGACTCTATCCAGCTGCAAGCATCATCCTGGGTTTGCAACCCCTGAATAAATGATGGCTTCACTGACTAGCAGCAACACAGCGTTGGAAACAGTTTCACAGTACTTATCCCCCTGTGTTGATTTATCTGTATCTTGATTAAAAGCAAGGAATCAGTGAAGTCATTTGCTCCCTTCACAGTTGAGTGGACAGGGCTTTTGTAGAACAGAGTAATTCATTACCTTTCTCTGGGCCCTCACACACACAGGAGAGTCATAAGGTTCACTCACTTTAGTCCAAAGTCATCAAAGAGGCACAACCCTCTATGCCAGCGTGGAGGACCAAGTGGGGTAGGGATCATTCAGAGACTGTTCATGTGTTCAGTGTCTGCCAGGCACTGGGTCAAGGATGTTGGATACAGAGATAAGTAAACTATGATTGTCCCCACTACAGCAGTGGTTCTCCAACTGTGATCCCTGGTTTAGAATCATGAGCATCACCTGGAAACTTTTAGAAATGCAAATTCTCAGGCCCCTCCCCAGTACACTGAGTCAGGAATCCTGCTGGCTGGATCCAGCAGGCTGTTTTAACAAGCTCTCTGGAGGATTCTAAAGCAGGCTGAAGTCTGGGAGCAATAAGAATCTTATAATCATGGAGAGTGGCATGGTGACAGTGCACAAGTTTTCGAGGCCCCAGATTGTTTGCATTCTGCTTCAGCCACTTAGTAACTGTACCGTCAGGCAAGTTATTCAACCTCTCAACCTCAGTGTTCTCATGGAATTCTTATAAGATTGATGCAAAATGACAAAATAGTTGGTGCATAGTAAATGCTTATAAATGAGGACTTTATTATTTTTCTAAGCTTTTCTATGGATTGCATTATTATGAATTTAAAATTTAGGGAAATTCATTCGCAAATATCAGCATAAAAACCAAGATTCTAAGACAAATTTAAGTGACTTTTTAAAAAACATCTTAAATTTTTAAATTTTTCCTGCCAGTCCTTCCTGCTTTGCTGTAGACAATAAATGAAGAACAGTCTTTAAAAAGTAAACCATTGTGTTAAGAGGCTTGAAGACGAATTTTACCAGAGAGAATATTCTAATGGACACTAGGCATCTCCAAATATGCTGAATCTCATCAGTCACCAGAAAATGCAAATAAAAGCTACATTGTTTTCACTATGCATTCACCGGATTCATTAAATGGTAAAGACACAATGTTGAATATTGGTGAAGATGTGGAACATTCAAAACTCTCCTATGCTGCTACTGGAAATATAAATTTGGCCAACGTAATAAGTTACAAACATGCATTGTTTATGAGACACGGTCTCATTCTTCAATATATAGCTAATAGAAATGAGTAAAGCTTACTTATTCATAGACATGTTCATGGTGTTCTTAGCAGCATTATTTTTATGAATCAAAGACTGGAAAACAGCAACTCAAAAGCTCATTGTAAAGTGGGCAAATTGTGTTATATTTAAACAGAGGACTATTATTCAGAAAAGAAAATGGACTACTTTGAACAAGAAAATGAGTGATTGTCAATCACCTTTGGATGAGAGAAGCTAGACACAGGTAACAGACTAGTGTATGATCCCATTACTAAATATTTCAGAAATAGGCTGCCCCAAAATAGTCTGTAGTAATAGAAGTCAAGACACTGGTTTCTTTGGGGGAGGGAGGATGCTGAAGAAAGAGTCAAAGGGGCTTCTGGGATGTTTGGCAGCTGGCAAAGGATATTTTTGAAAATTTATTAAGCAGTCTATCATTTATAAACTTTTCTCTGTGTGTGTTGACATATATCAATACAAAATTTCAACATAAAAATTTACTTAAAATGTCTCTGCAATAGCATGCTAAATGTTTATAGAAAGACAAAAAGCATGATCAAGGGAGGCAAAATGGGACTGGCAGAAGCTAGAAAAATATATCAACCATATGACCCTCACTACTGAACAGTTAAATAAAACGAGGAACACACACCCACACCCACTCCCACACATGGAGCCACGTGCACGCGTACTGTTTTCCTCCAGTACAGAAGTCGATAACTATTTCTTAAAATCTAGATCTGGAAGTGATAGGAAAAGAGAGCATTGCAGCATCTTGACTGATAGCAGTGGTAGGAATACCCTTTAGGTACTTAATGTAGTTTGTGCTTTTAATTATTTCTCATCAGATGCTTGTAATTCTGTAGTGGCTGTCAAAAGTATGGTTACTAGTCCTAGTTTAAGAATGAGTTTAAGAATCAGCAGGAGTGAGTTTCAGTGTCTTGGCCTGGGTCACTCAGCTCCCTATGCGGATTCATTGGGGAATAAGTTTGGTTCTCTGGTTACTTGATTTCCTGTTACCACTGTTTATTATGTGATGTCACTTTCTGAGTACTTGGAAGGAGCTTCTTACTTATTTCTTACCTCCTAGGCCTTATGAAAACCACATAGAACTCATTAGACACTTTGCAAATGGTACTGAGATATTGTGCATAATAGAAGTGGTAAGTTTTTTTTCCCTGTGTGTGAATAACCATAGGAAGGACGAATGTTGAAACAAGAGGGTTCTTCCCACCCTTCCTCAACAGGGCTTAGGATTCATGGATATCTGTGGTCTTAGGGGGCTGATTTGAGACATTCCAAGAACCATGGCTTTGACCTTCTAGACTTGAGATAGCAGCTGGACTGCGATGAACCTCTGTCCAGGGTGAGTCCCAGGATCCTCCTTGAATCCAGAAGATGAAATGGCTGCTTTTAAAATTGTCACTTAGGAACAGCTTATCTATGAGAAAATAATAAATAAAATAGAACAATAGACAAGAGAATAGAAAGTCATTAAGGACAAATCATTTTTAAAGACACCTTGATCTGATTGCAAAAGTCAAATATGTCTACTGAATAAAGTTGGTCGAAACCAAAATTATTTACTGTCTCTAGACAAGGGAGAGCCAAGTGATCGTAAACAATCACAGCGCTTTCTTCTTGAGCCTTTTATGTGTAAAATATAATGTTCAAATGATGATCAGGCTTTCATCACCGTGTTGCTTTCAGCGTTTTAAAAAAGTGACATTATTGTGAATATTTTCCAATATCATTATGTGTTCCTATGAACATTATTTTCAATAGCTACATCTTAATTTGTTCAACCTTCCATTACTATTGGACATTTAGATTGCTTGCAATATTTTACTATTTTAAAAGGGCTTTAATGAACCTTTTACTGGTAAATTTGAATTCATCACTGATGATTTTCTTAGAATAAAAGTGGCATTTCCTGATGTTTTATGAATGAGAAGCGGCATTTCATCCTTTATAATCATTTTAGGCTCAGGGTGCATAATGGCATCTATTATGAGGTTGGAAAATTCCTGAAGCAGAATTCACAGACCTTGGTTGGAACTATGGATTAACTGTGCAATCTTGGATGAATCAAGTTCAGCAAGTGTCAGTATCTCCATTTATAAAATAGGAGCATAGTTTTCCATTTTGTAGACCTATAAGGAGGACGAAAGGAGGAACTAAGTGTTCAGAAGGCATTGTTTAAATCTGACAAAGAATGACAAATATACACACACATACATACATACATATATATATGTATATATATACATATATATATATATATATATTTCTTTTTGGGCTTTTTGAAGGTATACTGGTACTTTGGTTTGTGAACTTAATTTTTTATTATAATTTTGGGTTTTGGGGAAAGTGCATTTGTGTTTGTGTGGGGAAGATAGCCATGGTTGCTTATGTTGCCTGATGTGGAGTTTGGGAACAGAAGCAATGTTTTGCTGCTTTTGTTTGCAAACCAAATTGTTTGCAAACAGAAGCATTTGTGAACCAAGGTATTACTGTATTGACCAATGTTGTAGAATTCTAGACAAATATATATTTTATATGTATCTATTCTTTTAGATCAAAGATCCACAAAATATGACTCATGGGCTGAATCTATCTCACATCCTGTTTTTGTGAATAAAATTTTACTGGAGCAAACTTTGCTCATTCATTTACCCAGAGCCTGTAGCTGTTTTTCTGTTACAGCAGCTAGCTGAATATATTTATTTTATAGGCCTTTACAGAAGAAGTTTGCTGACTCCTGCTTTATTTCAATACAAAATACTTATTTCTGAGCTCATGAGAGAGAAGTGCTTTGGCCTTCTAAAACCATTGTGTGTGTGTGTGTGTGTGTGAGATGATAGACTCAATCTGTGTGGGGCTGAGTGGGCTGTGTTGAATGTAGATGTTACACACTTACAAAAGGAACAAAAAGTTTGGGTCTTACACTTTGATTTGCAATCCAGTCTTTTTAGATCTCCCTGGGAAAAATCTGAGGCTGACTTTAAATGAGACTGCAAATTTGTTTATCCAGATAATTTTTGTTTTAAAACTTGACATTGTCCAACTTGGAGCATCATAGGAAATATTTTGGAAGTTTTTGTCCTAAAAATTTTAGTAGCTCTTGCTACTAAAATGAACCTGTATTTCTAATTGCTTCTGGGTCACAATACTTTGGATTTGGATTACACTTGTTCGACAAATTTTATTACGCATCTGTTTGGCTTATGGGTGGGGATGGAGATTAAGGGTATGGATTAAGGGTGCCTCTTTGCTCTTCTACCCAGACAGTTCCCTACTTCCTACCCACATTTCTTTAGACAGTATCATACTGCTTCCAGAATACTTCAGAATTTTGCTTTGGAAAGGAAATGTGTTTGGAGCAGAGTTTTAGAGATTGTATTTTCTTTATTGATTTGATTGTGTTGGGGAGCAGCAGATGGGTGGACTTGGATGTTAGATAAGCCTTAGTTTTCATACATCACTGATACTTTCCAGTTATATGACCCTTAGGATGATTAATAACCATCACTGCCAGGGATACTGCTGAATGTCATAACTGAATAATACAGGTACTCCTGATAGTTGGAGTTTGGGGTAATATTCCATAAATATAACTAGACTCTAAAATTGTATGAAAACAGCTTTGGATGCAAGTGTTTTCATGTTAGACTGTATTGTTTCCAATTCTTTACCCTCGGTCTGTCCACATGACTTTGCACTTCTTCCCAGGAGAAGTAGGTGGGCATTGTTCACAGGATTTGTTAAGCTAATAAAATATAAGTGGAAGCATCCACGCCCAAGTCTAAGAAGCACGTGGTTCTGCTTGCTGTTTTTGTGTTTTGGTGATTGCTATTACAAGTCCATGCTTGGTTAACACTGATACAAGGAAGTTGAGAATCATGTGAAACAAATCTGGACTCAGTTTGAAGCCCAAACTAAACCCAGCTAAACATGCCTAGATCAGCTTGCCTTTTAGACGACCTACAGAGAAGTAAGCACAGAATATTAATGTTTGTCTTAGGCCACTGTTTTTGTGCACGAGATGTTGAATACAAGTGTTACAGACTTTATAATTGATGGATATTCAACAATGGCATGTTTTAGGCTCATGGTACCTGATACAAATACAGGCAAGGACAAAAATACATTCCTACTGTTAGTCACACAAACTACAGTGGGAAAAGAAAAAGACAGCTACAGGAAAATGGAAAAGCAGTGGTGATAGTAACAAGCCCAATAGATTATGGGAACACAGAGAGGCAGCCAACTCTGAGGTAGGGGCCCATCAGGTAGCATTTCCTGGAGCTGAAAATGTGTAAACTAAGTTTTCAAGCATGAGTAGGTATTAGCTAAGTCAGAAAAGCAGGTGGGAAGAACATTGATCGTATTTATTTTCACACAGGTATAACTGGTAAATAACTTTTGACTTTGTTGCAGTCTTATGTTATTAGTTTTATGGTATTGATATTAATTATGTTTATTGAACACTGCCTGAAACAAGTCCCTTGAGGGTTTTGCTTGCTAGATCTCTTTAAACCCTCCTCCACCTGTTGTCTTCTGGTTCACCATCTCCATGTAGGCGTGATGGCCCCAATTGTAGTGGGGTATCTGAGAGTCCATAGTTCTGTGGGGACCCTGAAACTCAATTCCACCAGGCCAATCCTGTGGTTGATTTGCTTTGATTGTGTCCTGACAGCTGCCAAATGTTATGTAGAAAAGTGATTTTGTGGTACCTTCATTTGATCAGCTCAGCAGATTCCTATGTGGTACTAATGAAACTGAAGTTGAGAGTCCATCCCCTGAATGGATCAATTTGATTCACTGTTCAGATCTTATTGCACAAAGGTTAGGTTTTCAATTGAGACCTAGATAGAGTTGGTTTCTAGAGTTGGGAAATGCAGCTTGAAAGTGGCTTGCATGGCTTCTTTAAAGGCAAGCCTGTGATGGTCATAGCTGCTGTTAGTGCTGATTTTGCAGCACAGTCCCGGGCGATTATCAGACGACTTCCTCAGACTGCTGTTTTTAGATGAGAAAAGCAAGCCTCAGTGATTGCTACTCACCATGTGCTATGCAACTTTTTGAGACAGAACTGTGGCTGGGCCTGCCTAGACCCAAAGGCTGTCTTGTTTGAAAGTCACTCCAGCACAGGCCTTCTCATCCTTGGCTTAAACTGGAAATTGAATTGACATTTTGGCCTGGGCAGCCTTGTGTTGTAGGGTTTATCCTGTGCTTTGCAGGATACTTAACAGCATTTCTGGACTCTATGCAACAATTTCCCGTAATACAGTCCCTTTCCTAGCTGCAACCACCAAAAATGTGGCAAGAGTCCTCTAAGGGACAAAATCACTCATGGGTGAGAACCATACTGTTTGGTGTCATTGATGGGGCAATGGAAGAAGACCGTGAACATTGATTGGGAAACTTAGACAGACTGACAAACCCCAAGATCACAGGACGTGATGGGGCTTTGGATTTAAATGCCCATATGTTCTCTAACCTTGGTGAACTTGATGGACACATAGGCCCATGGAGAGATCTTGGCCCCAGATGAAGGTCTAAACCTGGCTTTGTCCACCTGCTTGGTACCTTCTGTCTCCTGGGCAGTTTCAGTTCCTGCTTAGTCTTGAAGGGCAGGAATGTTGGACTTTGGCATCTCCTACCAAGAAGGAAGAAGACGTGTCCTGTTCAGGTCACTGGATACTCAGAAGGGGTAACCAACGAAGGAGTTTTAAGGGAGGAGTGATCTAGAGAGGAGAGGACCTCCACTATGTGTTTTTTCTCCCATCTATGTGTGCAGTGAGATGCTTCTTGTAATCCACTGAGAAGATGCCTGGCATGTGGATAATCTTAATAAATGTTAGCTATTATTGCCATTACTATAAATACTATTTATAACTACAACTTTTTTTGTAAAATAAATAAATAACTAGTTTTGGGAATGTACTCCCCCAGGCTTCTGGCTCACTAATATTCAGCTGACTTATTTAGATTTAATTCTTTCAAGGTCCTGTGTTTAATTTTTAATAAGCCTAGTGAATTATTAGCATTTTAATGACTAATGACATTCAATAAATAATAACACTAGTGAGGGCTCAAACTGTACACCATTTAATTTAATGATGTACCTACGTTTTTCTCAAAAAAGAATCAGAAAAAAATGCCTACAGAACAAAGTTCCACAGTGTGACCAAATAGACTCTGTGATTTGAGCTTCTAGCATTTAAAAAAATTTTGCTGTTAGTGGCATAATGACCATGTAATGTCCCCAACTCTATGTATCTTATAGGGGAAAGTGCTCAGCTAGTATTAATTTTATTTAGAAATTAGAGCACATGTATTCTGTGCTGTGATTTAGAGAGATGGTAATTCATTTAATCCTCATAATAGTCCTTTGAGCTAGGTGCTATTATTACCATTCTCAATTTTTAGATGAGGAAATGGAGAAAATTGCTTTCCAAAGACACACAGCTAGTAAGTACAGGGGCAGGATTCAAACCCAGGAAGTTTGTCTTCACTGTTACAGACCATTATACACATTGCCTCTTCAGTGTGTCAAGGGGAGAGATGAGGGCTTGTCTAGGAGATGGCTTCCTGTTCCTCCTTAGACATTAGGGGATAGAAGTGACACTAACTACAATAGAGGTTTGTCTTACATTCACTCTTATAGGAGGAGAGAGAGTGGCACACTCACAATAATCTAATCCCTTACATTACATAGGGAAGAATAAAAATGCCTCTGCACAATACGTTTCATTTTCTGTGAAGTCTGTGTATATATGTGTATAGTTGTTGAATCCATGTTTTGAAATATATAGCTTTTGACATTAATTTGTACATATAAGCTTCTGGTGTCTACAAAAATGCATATCAAATAGCGCATGTAAAATATGATGGGACCTTTTTACATTTTACTGTAGTGGTTCTAGTAACAGTTCTACACATTAATGAAATGTATTTTAACACATGTTGTTTCTTAAAAAAGAGTTTCAGAAATGTTCTTTGTTGTATCAGTTATGAAAAAGACACTCCTATTGTTGTTGTAACATGCTTCCCTCCCTGCCAAATCCAACTCCAGCCGTAACTCCAGGCCTTTGGTCTTTTCATTGGAGCTTTAAACCCACCCTTGCTTCCTGCTTGGCTCTTACCTGATTGGGAATGACAGCATAGCAGGACTCTTCCTCTTCCCCCCACACCTCAGCATTTGCAGGATTTTTCAAAGACGGAAGGGACACTGTCCCAGTCATATAGCTGATTCAGGATCTTATTTCTGAGTTTTCCGATGATGAAAGTTCTAAACCTTGTCATCCAGAGATAGTAGATGAATAGAGTCTCTTATAAAAATGTTATCGAATTAAAAACCAAGCAGGATCCAATGTGAGCTCTTCTATAAATAACTTATGAAAAGTGAAAAGATGTTTCTGTTAGCAAATTTAAAATAATCGTTAGAATCCTTCAACAGATTGCTGCTAATTAGATTGAGAATTAAACAGCTTTGCATGAGTGTAGAGTTAATTAATAGCTCATTACTTTTTTAATAAGCCAAATTCATTTGGAAACAGAAGAGAGACAGCAAAGTTCATCATGGGTAAGATGTTAGATTGGGATTATTTCTCCTTCCTTTGATGAGGGAAGGAGTTTAATTAAAGCAGGAGACACATTTGTATCATGAATGAGTTGCTTACAACTCTCAACTTCCAGAGCTGGAGAAAGCAGCAACTGTCCTTATTTTAAATTCCTTTTTGGGCCATATGGGGTTAACAAAAGTTGTGCTTCAATTTCCCTGTGCAGCTTTTGGGTTTCAATTCACTGATAAAGTAAACTTTCTGGAGCTGAGTAGGCTCATTGAAAGTAGTGGAACTTCATCACACTCCATGTTGACTTTATTTTCATCTTTTTGCTTCCAAATGTCCTAGGGTCTTACTTTGAAGGCAGCCCTCCATTTTCTGGATTTCCTTCCTTTGTTTTCATCTCCAGTCTTTCCAAGTGGGCTCAAATTTTTTTTCACCACATTTTTTCCCCTACAAAGTCTGAAATTTCATTACTCCTTTATCGAATTTCCTAACCTTTAGACGACCTTTACATTACATGATATGGAGCAGCATGAAGGAACAAAATGAACAACTTTGGAATCTTGAAGGACTAGCTTCCGTGGTGCAATCTCCCATCAGTAGTTTTTGGCACCCTTTGGAGTTGGATAGATCCATTAATTTGTCTTTTAGGGTGAGAATATGCTCCCTGAAGTAGGGTTTTTATGTATTTCTATCATTTTGCCATTTACCCAAATAAAATCATTCCTTGTTACATTTGAAAGAACTTGTAGATGTCATCTGATTATAAACTACTAGAATGCACTGGATTCAGTGCCATGCGCTGGTTGCTGCCAGAGTGGGGACAGCCACACCCAAGCCTCTCTCTGAGATTCTGTGCCATTCATGCAGACTGCCGGGGGAGAGAACCAGGGGCCTCACCAGTAGGTCATCCCCGCCTAGAAACCAGCGCCATGCACCAGCTGCTGCTGGAGTGGGAACAGCCACACCCAAGCCTCTCTCTGTAAGTCAGCACCATTCAAAGACTGGGGTGGGGGTGGGGAGATCCAGGTCTCTCCAGGAAGTAATCCAGACCTCACCAGAAAGTGAAAAATATCATTTTCATTTTTTGTTGGGTTGGGTTTTATTCTCTTTTGTTTTGTTTGCTTATGTTAAATCTGTTGGCACGAGCAACTATTTGACAGATAACAAGACATATTATGGTAGCCATTTTGGATTTACTAGTAGTGGCTTATTTTGAAGTCCTCTATTGCATTCACTATTTTGGTTTTATTGTTTCTATTCTGTACTATTCTATTCAATTTTTACTATGTCCAAAAGTATCTGCAGTTATTTTGAAGACAACAAAAAGCATTAGGGTAACTATTGTTGGTTTCATAAGGTTTTGAAGTCCTGTATCACTTATACTGGTTTATTTTTGATTGGTTTTATTCTGTTTTATTATCCTTGGTTTTATCCTCTTTTAAAAAATTAAAAGAAAAGAATGCACTGATCCACTGATAACACTCCCTTTGAATTGTGACTTTAGTTTCTGTTAAATCAATGGGTGCAATTTGGATGCATTTGTGATATCTTTGTATACTTAGTTGACATGTTCTGTTCAAGTAGACTAGAGACTTCTCATCTACAGTGGGAGAGAGATCAGAAGACAAGGCATTTTCTAAGGACATATTAAATGTCCTTACTACTAAGGAGATGATATTCCCTTGGCACTGAACCATGACATGCAAATGAATTTTTATTTTTAAAACAGAATCTATAGTTGACTCTTCCAAGAATGAAAGTCTGATAACTAGTAGCTCATTTCAGGAGCTATTTGCCCATTCCAGGAATAATTAGCATGACCTATTTCTCAAATGGTAATTAATTCTCAAAGAAATCCATTTGTCTTAGTTATTTTTCTCATTGCTGAGACAAAATATCCAACACCCACAAGTTAAGGGAGGAAAGGTTTATTTAGTTTAGTTTGTGGAAGTTTCGGTCCATAACTGGCTGGCTCAAAGGCAGAGCAGTAGGGCAGACAGATATCCCAGAGAAGAAGCAGTGCATGACAGAAAGTAGCAAAGCAAGCAAGGGGAACAAGACAAGCCTCTTTGCATCGCTTATATTGTATCCAGGCCATCAGGATTAGGGTGGTGCCAAACCAATCAGTGGACTGATTTAGTAATCACTTACCTTTAATCCTAGCTCTCTTAATCTTAGTATTGTACCATGTATCAGTCACATACTCTATATTGAGCCATCTCTGAAAAAGTCCCACAGATGACTGCAGGAGGCTCTTGGGGCCATCTAGACAGAAACCATATCACTATTACACAAATTTCTTTTGAAAGTCATTGTTTTTTTCTCTTTCCAGATCAGGACTTGGGCTCTTTGGCTGTTTGCTTTTAAGGTATCACTTCTCACCAGATTATTATTTTTCTTCTTCAACCAGTTCTGTTCTTCAAAACAGAATCCAGTACCCAGCTCTCTAACTAAGAACAGAAGGAAGTGGACATACAACTTTCAGTGTGGAGCCAATCTTGAGAAGTAGTATGAACAGAGACTCTGGTCCCTGTGGCTGTGTGGGGACCCCTGCACCCAGTCCAGATATACACCTGCTGATGTCTGGTGCCTGTCTGCTTCTTGAACTGCTTGTCTGTACCCTACTCTGGACTACTCACATCATGCATTCTGTGATGCCACTCCCAAATATTGAGACATAATAGGTACTTGATAAAAAATTCGATGGATTCATTTTTATTGGGTATTTATGCACCTTGGGGTTACCTGAATTTCTACCCCACCCCACTCACACTGGATCTGCTATGAGTAGTGTTGCCTGGTGGATGAATTAGAGTTTGAGTGCTTGGGGTGAGCAAAAGGTGGAGTCAGAAAGGATGTAGTATTCTGTACAAATGCACCTGTCTCCCTCAACTTGTCTCCCTCTCACTGCTTCCAGCCCCACCTGAACTCTCTCCTCTCCTCTCTGGGTACCTTCGCTGGTTACCTACCAATGTTGATTTCCTGGGAGGAGCAGATGTGGTCTTTAATGAAGGTTTTCTTGAAATATCTCTTGTATACAGAAGAGAACATACATTTTAAATGTATAGCTTGAGTTTTCAAAAACTGAAGTAAGCACAGAGAAAAAAATAGGATATTATTGGTACTCTAGAGGTTACCCTCTGTCCCTTCTCTAGTACTATTAACTCTGGGTGATTTTTAAAACCATCAACCAGATTCCATCACTTTCCTACTTTTCCTCTTATTTTATCCCATCGTTCCTGGGATAAAAGCTGAACTTTTTGCTCTCCTAGGTTGAATCCTTGCTTTCATTATTGACTCAGCCCACACTTCTTTTCCTCCTCCTTCTATATTTTCCAACTCCATTGGTCTCCTGAAATTCCTAGAACATGCCAAGTATTTTTTTAGTCCTAAGACCTTTGCACACTTGGAGCCAACTTCCTGAAATTCTATTTCTCCACATACCTTCCTTATTTCACCTAAATGTCATCTCTACAGTGAGGTCTTTCTAGCTCACTTAACCTAAGCCTGCCCTTTCTTATCTGGTTTTTCTCTGTCATATCCCTGTTTTCGTCCTTGTATTGGCTTCTCATGCTCTACAATGTTTTCAGTCTTCTTTTTTTTCTTGTTGATCATCTTTTTTACTTAAATATCCACACCAGTGAAGGCAGGGACCACATCTGACTTGCAGTAACAGCAAAATAAATATGGAACAGAAAAAGGAGCAAAAAATATAGACTGTGACTATCAGACTTTGAGGGTCAAAAGGTAGGGAGAGAAGTCGTGTCCCATAGCTAAGAGATAAGAGTGAGATGAGGCTTGGGGTGTTCTGATCCTGGTGCTGTGGTTCTCGAACCTTAGATGTATTTGTGACCCTCATATCTGATGAGTTTTGAGTACCACAGGATGACTCCCCATTTGAGGCACTAGCCAGAGGACTGAGACCCAAATCCATTTTGATATGTGGGAAGTTAATCCAGACACAGTCTGCTGTGTTTATCGTCTTCCCTTCTGTAATTAAGTTTGGTCTTTTTCCCTTTGATGCTGATGTTTCTCACGTAACTGTGGTCCATGTGTAATGTTGCTTGCTTCCTATACATGGCTCTGTTTTGCATGGGAGAGCAAGGGAGAGGAGAGAAGGTAGGAAAGCTCTGTGAGGGTTGGGCCTCTCAGGTAGCTCCTCAGGTATGGCCGTGCAAAGACTCAGGCAGTGAGGTCTGGTCTTGGAATTTAAGTGAGTTTATTCTAGATTAGTGCTGGAGGCAATGCATTTGTCTAATGCATTTCTTATTACTTTAAAACAGGGACTTGGAGAGGAAAGGCTATTTGCATCTTTTAAAAGCCTTTTTAGATTTCAGACCTTAAAAATTCTGTTTTGATTGTATCATTGCATGGCTTAGAGCAGTGATTTTTAACAACCTCAAAATGGTGTGTCTGGTAAGATGTTTACTTTGTTTTTCACGTTGTTGGCTTCAGGCACGTCCTCTGCCCCACTCTCTGCAATGCTGGGGAATTTGGAGACTTTGTTCTTGAAGATGTAAGGGCAACCCAGATTTAGAGGACCATTCAGAGGACAGGTTCCATATCCATCTTCAAGTCCCCTATTCCTCAAGTCCCATGTTTCCATTGTCTATTGTTGGTAATGAATCTGTTGCTGTTAAGTCAAACAAAGTGACTTAACAGCAAAAGATTACCATCTCTCACAGTGCTGTGGGTCAGCTGGATTCAGCTGGGCAGTTTCTTGAGATCTGTTATGAGGTTGTGGACAGGCAGTGTTGGAACTGTCATCATCTGAAGGCCTAGGGGGCTAGAAGGCCAAGTTGGTTTCTGTATTGATTGGCAGTTGATATTGGTTGTCTGCTTGGTACTTTACTGGGACTGCCCATCAGATTGACCTCAAGTAGCTTCTCTCTGTTACTTGAGCATCTCTCACTATGGCAGCTGAGTTCTGAGAGAAATAATTCCCCACATTAGGTTTTAAGAAGATGCTATGCTAGTGAAGAGCTCTGGCTGAAGCCAGAACAGCATTCCTTCTGCTACATTCTACTGGTCACCATGGTCAGAGGATCGTCCTCATTCCAGCAGCTAGAGAAAGTGTTTAACTTCTTCATGGTGAAGTGTCAAGATGACACTGCAGAACATGGTGGGTAGCAGAGATGATTGTGACTGGCTTTGGACAGTAGAATATGTCACACAGTTTCTCTCCCATGTCTTCATTTTTCCTTCCCTGCAGTTATTCCTAAAATTTCCCTGTATGGAGGAATTGTCCAACATGAACTCAGTTGTGATCTATGCACAAACACATTAAATGTCAGACTGAGGTACCATTTCTTTCCTGACTCCACACACGCATGCACACCCATACTCACACCCACCCAACTGCACATACACACGCGTTCACACACATGTGCACACAAGCACGCACACACATACACGCGCACCCTCTGTCTCATGCACAACTATGTTAGGAGTTTTAGATTTTTTGGGATTGTTTTTTCACATCCTGTGTTTAGATAGGCCACATGTTTGACCCTATTTTAATTTCTCCTGGCATGGTGTAATTGTGATATTGATCCTTTAGGGTGAGAAGAAAGTGCTTGTTAATACAGCTGACTCCGTCTGCCTATTAAGACATAAACCAGGAAGATGAACTTGGTGCTAAGTGGCTGCTGTTTTCTATTTTTCTGTTACACCATTTATTTCAACTTTTCTTCAGCCTAGTGGAAGATAGTGTCTTGTATTTCACTTTATTCTTTTAACCAGAGGATGTGAGATTCTTCTAGTGGTATTGCCATTTTAGTTTTCAGGGGAGATTAGTCAAGTGAATTGGTAAATGCATGTTTTTCTTCTCTTTCTTGCTGTCTTTTTCTTTCAGCAAACTTTTCTAAAGGTGATGAATAGCTGGGAGGATGAAATGCCCACCCTCTTCAGACTTGCTGTCTCCTCCACACCCCCAGCTGCATATCAATCTGAGACTATTTTTCCTTTTCATTTGACTCTGCTTGGAAGCATTGAGTCCTTTGTTTGGCATGTTCATTTTTCTTGAAATTCTTTAAAGCAGTCATTGCCCCCCACCTTTAAGTGGAAATAGAAATAGAAAAGTTAAAAAGTTTTAAATACATTTATTACTTGATTTTAATTGAATTTTCACTTTCCCCACACATATGTCACTTTCTAGATTGGAAGAAATCTGGGTGGAGAAGCATTAACCCTTTACTTTTGTTTTGAAGCTATACCAAAACATTTGGATTCAGAGGCATGAGCAATAAGTGCTTTTGGGAAACTCAGTGTAAAGCTGGATTTTATTGAATAGGGCCAAAGAAGGCAGGTGGTTTGATCAGTTTAGTGGCTGTTTAGTTCTCTTTTCTGTGGCAGCATTGGCTTGTGTAGGGACCCATTTCCTCCTACCTTATCCTCTCTGGATCCTCCTAGTGGATGAAGAGCCTCCGCCATCCCTTGACCTTGGAAACCAGCACCTGTGTCAAAGAGTAAGTGGGTTTGAGGCTATGGTCCCTCAAATGCCCAAGCATGAAATACTTTCCAGCATGTCGAATGAGAAGGGGACCAGCTATAATGTGAATCCTGCTACAAGCCATTATCATATGCTATCTTATTTAATATTTATTTTTACTTTGCCCCTTTGCATTCTTTAGTGACTGCCAACATTAGGAATTTGTTCTGACAGGAGTCTCTAAGGAAGGGGAGACAAGAGAATGAACTACTGATCTACATGGAGTCAGTTTAGTTTGTGATCCTCTACAAAATGCCTGGGGGAATGGGCATAGGATAGGCTGGAAGCATCAGGTCCCGTCTGTGTAGACCAGTGGAGCCAGTCTAATGTGTTTCAGATCCATCTGGAGGATTTGTGAGAATACAGATTGGCACCCCCACTCCCAGGTAATTGAGCAAGAGGCTTGAGCTGGGGCTTGAGGATTTACATTTTCCACATGTTTCTGCTGCAGTCCTTGTCTGAAGCCCCCTTCTCATGGCTTTGTGAGCATTGGCTTTTTTCTGCTCACTTAGAAACTCTCTCAGACCGCAGAGTGCTGGGTGACAGCTACGTTTTGCTCTCAGTGCTTCATTTTCTTCTCAGTAAGAGGCCCTTAGAGTCTAGGGACCTCTTTGATATTTTGTACCCCTGAATGGCCAGGTACTTGAAGATAGTATTCTATGTGAGAAACAATTGAGGATGATTTGAGACAGGATATAATTAAGTCCACAGTAGCCACCACACTCTTTATTGGGCATCTGCTGTGTGCTTTATCTATTTAACACTCACAGCATCCTTGTGGTATAGATGTTGTTATGTCACCCACGTTTCACAGATGAGGGATATGAATTCCGTGGAGTCTGCCTTGGTGAGTTATGGAACTTGGATTAGACTTCGTCAGTCTGTCTGCTCTGTTACGCTTTTCAGTGATACTGTGCAACCGTTGTAGAAGTCCGGAGAGAAAACATTCCCAGTGTCAGGGACATAAGCAATAAAAACAGATCTCATCAACTGAGCACGTACTCTGTCCTTATGCTGTGCTCAGCATTTTACATTTCACCACATTTAAGCCATATCAGTAGCCAGCAAGGAAGGCAGGAACTACTTCAGTTTTGCAGAGGCCTGCAGGAAGTCAGGAAGGTTAAATAGCTGCCTGATGTCTTAGTCAGTAAGTGGCAAATCTGGACTTTGAAATTGAATGTAGCAGGTTTCAACATGTGGCATCCTAGCTTCTCTGTTACACTGACTGTCTGGATCACACATCTTCCGGCACTGTGACCCAGGACCCCAGGGGTGGTCGTGTGGTGCTGCACTGGGAGTTTAGGAAACAGAATAATTTAGAGAGGACTGAGATGGGTTCCATTTGAACATGCTGCGTTAAAGCAAATGCAGCACAATCTCATTAAAGGGAGCACTGGGAGAGGCATTTGATGGGGTGGAGAAAAAGAGCCAGTTTCCTAATGTTAACATTTTTAGAGCTTTGTTCTGTGACCCAGGATGAGCCTTCTACTCAGTGGGCCTTAGAATTGACTTGAGCATCCTTTGTGATGATCTTTCTTTATTATTGTGGCTTTGCCATAGAGAAGCAAATGAAGATAACCCCTGGAACTTTTGAAAGAGCTAGAAAAATTACAGAATGTGTTTGCATGTGAAGAACACCTGTGCTGTTTAAAGCATTAGCTTTCCACACACTGTTTTGTGATGTTCATTTTCCATGGGATATTAGATGAGAGATAGGAGTTAATTTCTTTTTTTAAATTTTATTTTATTTTAAAGAGGATAAAACCAAAGAAAATAAAACAATAAAACCAATCAAAATAAACCAGTATATCTGGTACAGGACTTCAGGACCTTACGAAACCAACAATAATTACCATGATGCCCTTTGTTGTCTTGAGAATAGCTGTAGATACCTTTGGACATAGTAAAAATCGAACAGAACACAATAGAATAGAAACAATAAAAGTAAAACAATGAATGCAATAAAGGACTTCAAAACAAACCAATAGTAAATCCAAAATGGCTGCCACACTATGTCTTGCAATCTTTCAAATAGTTGCTCCTGCCATCAGATTTAGCATAGTTAAACAAAACAAAAGAGAATAAAACCCAACCCAACAAAACAATGAAAATGATATGGTTTCCCTGCCAGGATCGCTTCCTGGTGAGGTCTTGGTTCCCTCCCTCTGCAGTCCCCGAATGGCACTGACTCACAGAGAGAGGCTTGGGTGTGGCTGTCCCCACTCCTGCAGCAGCCCACACATGGTGCCGGTTTCCAGGCGGGGATCACCTTCTAGTGAGAGTGAGGCCTGGTTCCTTCCCCCTGCAGTCCGCGAATAGCACTCACTCGTGGAGAGAGGCTTAGGTGTGGCTATCCCCACTCTGGTAGCACCCACACATGGCACTGGTTTAGAAGTTAATTTCTTAACTGCAATAGACACTTTTCCTAAGAAGAGTTGAAAATTAATCCACAATGGGCTTTTCACCATTATAACAGCACTTTTGAAGACTTTCCCACATTATCACTCCCCCAGGGAATCTTTTGAGTTATTTATTTATTTTATGAATCCCCCCTCTCCATGAAATTAAATGGGATAAGATTTTGCTGGGTAGGTTGAGCTTCAGAGGGTCACAAAGCATTATAATACCTAAGATTACTTTGACCCGCCTAAACAATTTTGGCCTTTTGGGGTATAATATTGCCCCATGGAGAATGCAGGGTTTGAGTAAAGCTTTGTGTAGTCAAGAGTGGAATATGTGGGTTGGGGTTTTAGGGCACTTGTGGGAAAATCCTTTCCCATGGCTTTATGTAGCCTTTGGTTTCATCTTAAAAGGCTCTCAGCAAATTTTCAAAAGTTGCCTTTCTGTGTTGTGAGGAAATAGCACATGCTTTTGAGAAGAGATTTGTCCCAACCAGAAACTCTATCAAGAGTGTAGTTTTTTGTTGTTCCCACACTCTTGGGATGCCTAGTCTCCCAGAGTCAATTGTCTAACCCAGATGGAGATTTTCTGCACTGGAGATTTTTTGGGGGAGGTAAGGTGGGGCCAGTAGTGGTGGGTTAGGGAGGGTGAGAACTATGGGACCAGACAGGCTGTGTCATCTGCATTGGCTGGTGGACTGTTGTGAAAGGTAATTTTGGAACACTGCCTGTGGAGATGCTGGATGTGCCAGGATTTGGAGGCATTGGTGCATGGATATATGGGGTTGGTGACTGACCAGTTTGGAATGGGTGGAGTAAATAGGCTGTTTCATCAAGGAAGCTGACATTTGTGTCCAGTCTTTTTCACCTGCTACTGAGTCCTGACCTCTTCTTCCAAGTGATTATATTATTCTCTTTTTTTCATTCTCTCTTTTTATACTATTTTCCTATTTTTATTACTATGTCTTAGTTTGTGTTCCCCCAAAGCACACTTTGAGACAAGGATTTAGGTGCAAAATAGTTTATTTTAGAGATGATCCCAGGAGAGGGGAAGCCTGTAGAGAGCGGGTTAGTGAGTGGGCTCCTGCTGTGGGCGGCTGGAGCATCGTCCTACTGGGGACCTTTTGAGATACTGTGTCAAGCACATCTCGTAGCTGTCTGCTGAGGGGCAGGGAAGCGGGAATGTTTCCCCACCGACTGTCACTTCAGCCCTGCTCTGCCTCCGTGACCCCAAAATGTCCTCATGCTGAGAAATGCAGGCCACCCTGGGCGTTGCCAGGAGCGTTCTGCAGATGCTGGCCTTTGGAGGGCACCCAGGGGATGAGGGAGGTTCGCTGACACTGGCTCCCATACTCTGTTCCTCTCTTTCTTTGTCTCTTGCATCTTAATGTTGACACGAGTAAATATTTTGTTATGTTTACTGAAAATGTACTCTGTGCCCTATTCCCAATGTAAAAATTAGGTCAGTTGAATATATTATTTCCTGAAACTATGCAAGTTTTAAAAATTGTCTGGAGTCTCGGAGGATGTATGTATGTGTGTGTGTGTGTGTGTGTGTATGTGACTGCCAATGAGAAGCTGGTCTGCTTTTAATTATGCATATATAATATCTTGATTTTTTTCTTTCCACCCCAGTGCCAGATTGTTGGGGGTAGCTGTCACCCAGCATCAGTCCCATGTAGGCAGAATTCTTAGGCCTTTGCCACATCCTGCTCCTCCCCTTACTCCTAACACCTGCATTTGAGTGGATTATATAGATAATGAACTCAATTTCTGACCTATCTTTGAAACATTAAACAAAATATTTGATAAAAGTAGCAATATCAGTTATACTGTATTGAGACTTTACTCCCTGAACTGTGGTAAATATTTTACAGTGTTACTGGTTTGAGCTTTGTGTCTATGAGGCATAGATTAGCATACACATTTTTACAGTTTAAGTACATAGCTTTGTCTCATGTCATAGCCAGTAAGGGATGGAACTGAGATTTGAACCCACCATGCAATCTCTAGTCTGTGTACCTATCCTTAATGCTGTGTTGAGTTCCGACAGTTAAGTTGGCATTAGCAGAATCTTGCTTTGTGATGTTCATTGTACAGTATTTTTAAGTGCATTATCCCATGGAATTGCTTCCCTGAAGATCTTGTAAGGGCTGTGCTATACCCCTTTGATTGATGAGAAACTGAGGCTCAGAGAACTTGAATTTTCTTATCTTGATATCCTGCCGAGGTGGTGCTATGTAAATAAACTTTAAACTTTATACTAAGTGTGAATCGGTAGCATCAAAATATTTTAATAATCAGGAAAACTAACTACATGTTTTGTCTCTCTAGAACTAGGAATTCCTTAGACCGTGAGAAATTCCTTAAACAATACATATTACTTGAACTTGGGATAAATGTGTTTGGACAATTGTTTGAATCATGTGTTTTGCCTGGACATTTTATTATTGTTTTCTTTACAACTTAGCTGCTACTAATGCCATCCCAAACACACACACACACTAATGCTATCCCAACACACATACACACACACACACACACTAATGCCATCCCGACACACACACACACACACACACACACACTCACACACATGAATCACCATCACATGTATGTATATATATTGGCATGACAAATGCTATCTTCCTATCTAGCCTGGCTTTCCTGCCTGGACACCTTTCCACTTTGTGCCTCTGTGTCGGCCTGGATGTCCCCTGTTACAATGTTTTTATATTATTTTGTCACTGTCCGAATGTGTATCTCTTTTCCCCACTTGGATATGAGCTCCATTGTGGCAGAGCCTGGGGATAAGAGTCCTTCTGTCACTGACCTTTGAAGCAGAGCACAGAGTGAGGGAGACATTTTGTGGGGATTGTGACAGAATGAAAACTGTATGAGGACACAGCTGTGAGACTTGGGGTAGGGGGGAATTTTAGGTTCTTTATCAAGGCCCAAGGTTTTGGTGATGGCTCATCTTGCTTGCTTAGTAACTCTGCTCTTTTAATTCACAGACAGATTTGGTGCTTACCTGAGTTTAAGGCAATTCCTTCACTGATGCATGGTAGCAATTTTATGTTTCATCCATATTCTTGGATTTCTGAAGTCAGGGTCCTTGCACAGGTGAACCTCTCTCTGTGTCATGCACAGCTGTTCTTTCCAAGGTAATTTCCAGTGCAGCTAAGACACTGGGAATAAAGACCCTGGAAGGAAGAGTTGGTGCAAAGGGATGGAGGGGGGCAGCCTGTCTCGGAGCTGCTGCAGCAGTGGCAGGGCAATCAGACAGAGGTGAAATGTTGTTTGGGAAGAGTCTGAGCCTCATGGCATTGGATGCTAAGAAGTGGGGAGATCTTCAGACAGAAACAGAAACCCAGAGGTGCTAGGGGAAGTTTGAGGTTGGCACCTGCAATGTGTCATCCTGAAAACTGGGAGGCAGGGATGGAAAACTTGTTTGAGGACACTTGTGGATGTTTGTGAAGGGATAGGAATGTGTTGGGGAAGCAAGTCATCCTCTCAGCCTCCTTGGAGGAGATGAGCAGAGAGCAAGGAGGGAATAGGCCACAGGGAGCCTCATGCCAGGGCACTCTGGCCTGCGGGTTGGGCCCGTCCCTCCTTCCAGCTTGCTGTGTGTCCTTCATAAAATCGCTCCTCCTCTCTGAACCATATTTCTTTCACTGTAATCAACAGGAAACGATTCCTGACTTGCTGAAAACACTGGGTGTTATGACATTCAAAGCAATGGTGGGCTTGAAATTCTTTTGCAAACTATAATATTCCACAAAAGACTAAAGGCCTGTCATTATTATTCTGGAGAAACATCTAGATATGTGAATGTATTGGCGGGAGGGCAAGAGTACTGTTCTGCTGCGCCGTTTCTGTCCATGACAGGCGTGATGTGGAGAGGACATTCTCAGGATGGTATGAATCCTGTGTGAGCTGGAGCCCAGCTCTGTAAGTGATGCCAAATGCCTGAGTGTTCATGGGTGGTGGCAGAAGTACGCGTTAGAGAGAATGGAGCCACTTCCACTCCAGGCAGGGCATAGGTAGGTGGGGAGACTCAGCCCACTAAGACACTTAAAAGTGTCTCAGAGCTGGTGTGAAATTTATGAGTATCTAACCGCCACCACACCCTGGGTCCTAGAGAGTGGCTACTTAAAACATGGCTTAATAAACCTTTCCTTTGTTTTTGCTTAAAAGTATAATTTGATTTGCCTCCAGGTATGGAGTCACAAGCATTGACCTAATTCCTTATTCTTTTGAGGTCATGTTCCATCAGGTTAGGGGTAAATGTTGGCTCTTCTATGAAATCTCCAAAGTCTTATACCATCAAGGTGAAGGAGCCCTCAAAAAGCGTTTCAAAGATTGGGCTGATGGATGATAGAACACTTTCTGTTTCACACATTCTTACCACCTGCCTGGCGTGTTTGGAGGGCAGGGCAGTGTTCCATGAATTTGGTTGATAGGAATGCTTGCAGTCTTTAAAATGATCCATAGATATAAATTATCTACAGTTGATACATGAGGGAAACTGAGGCAGAAAGATGCAGTAACATGGGTAAGGCCTTTCACTCAAGGCTGGAGTCTGGGCTGTGAAGCCCAGAGGCTGCGCTTTCTGCCAGTGTGCTGTGACGCCTCCCTGCAACGCCCAGCAAGGGAGTCACAGCTGCAAAGCGCACACTTGGTTTCGGCAACCGTGAGTCTTTGATGATGTCCCACACTTGAGTTTGCCATCATGCCCCATGGGGCTCCTCCTTGTCACTGGTGAGTTGCTGGCTGGTTCTGCCCCTTAGAGTCCTGGAGGGACCCTCTTGCCTCAGTCATCTGCGTGTGGCTCCATGGGGGTGTGCAGCTGCGGGCTGTGGCATCTTCAGAAGTTACTGGCTCACTGGACGTGGTGGTGCACGCCTTTAATCCTAGCACTTGGGAGGCTGAGGTAGGAGGAGTGTTGTGAGTTCAAGGCCAGCTTGGGCTACAACTTGAACAAGGCTGGCCTAAACTATATAGCACGACCCTGCCTTGAAAAAAAATAGGGCCAGGAGTTTGGCTCAGTGGCCTAAGTGCCTGCCTGGTAGGTGCGAGGTTGTGAGTTCGATCCATGGCACTGCAAAAGAAAAAATAATTAATTAATTAATTAAAAAAAAGAAGACATCACTGGCTCAGGACACACAATATGGCTCCATGCTGCATTTATACCTTTCAGGCTTATTCATGGGAGCTGATTTTCATGTAAGAAGAAAGATTTGGGACTGTCATAGCCACACAGAACACACTTAGGATGACTAAGAGTCCCAGTCTTTTGGTTCTAAGGACCTCTGTCTTGTCACTGTTTGGCAGTGTTCCTTGCCCTCTGGGCTTAGGTGTCTCCCTCTTCAAAATGAATGTGAGAAAAAAATGACTCCTGTGTTCCTTCAGGCTCTCAAATTCTGAGTGTCAGGAGAATGCAGTGTTTAGCTGTCACAGAAGTACCTGATTGCCAAGGTTTGAATCTCAGCACTGTCCCTAACTAGCTGTGTGTCACTGGGCATGTTTTCAGGCTCTCTGGGCCTCCACTTCTGCTGCAAACCAGAAACTGTAGTGGTGTCTCATCATAGAGTTGTCACAGGGGTTAAGGAGTGGACATTGCATGATACAAAACAATTATCTTGTGCTAAATCTTGTTGGTATTGTGTCCATTAGCTTTACTTTCCTCTGTGATCATCATCAACTTTATTGTTACCATGACTACCAGGTTGGTGGTGTTTGTGGGCAGGTGCTCAGAGGACTCCTCATATCCATTTGATTTCACCTGTTTGCTAAGTGAAGAAAGAGACAGGGAGGTTAGGTGACCTGTTTGAGGTTGCACAGCCCTCAAGTGAAGACGTGGGATGGAGCTTCCCTTTTGCTGACCCCATAGTCCATACTCTTCTCACTGTCCAAGATACCATGACCTGGCTCTTGTACCAGGCCTTGCCGGGGACTCAGGCTCTGCCCAGGCCTGCATGCTGTGAAATTCTGCCTTTGCAGAGGCCAGCTCTCATCAGCAACTTAAATAAAACCATTTTTGCTTGTGTGCTCCTCGAAAGCAGATTTATGGTGGTTGAAACCTCCTGGTGCTTAGAAGCTTTGGCTTTTTAATTTAATCTCCTCCAAACTTACCTCGGGCCTTCATTCCAGCAGTCGTCCGCCAGTGTGTGGGCTGCAGGGAGTGGAACCCGTGCCAGTGAATTTATGCTGTCTGGAAGGTGAGCCTGAGGCCTCCAGCCTCCTGCCTGTGTCCCCATGGGGGTCCCCCTCTGGTCTCCACATAACAGCTATGATGAGCACACGTGCTCCCCCAACAAGGTACCGGATTCCAGCTCCCTCCATCCTGCCCCTGGGGGTTACAGATTGTCTGGCCTTCTCAGCGCATCTGGAAGGCTGTGTTAATATTCCAGGCAGGCATGCTGGGCTTCTGGCTGTACAAAGGCAGAGTTGAAGATGGGAAAAGAGCTTGGCAGGGCAGGAGGAGTCGCTCAGCTGTGGAAGGGAAGCAGGGCTTCTGTGTGGGCATTGGGTTTCAGCCACCCGAAGCTGAGACCTTGGAGACTTTGCTCTGCTGTCACTCTGGGCATGACTGAGTCCTTCCTCAGATGTTGTTTAATGGCCTGGATCTCTTAAGGAAGTTTACACACCTTGAGGTCTGATGGTGTCAGGAGGAGAAAGCACATGTTCTGTTCCTTGTGTGCAGTCAGGTGGTACCATGTGGCCCATCTCGAGAGCTAAGTGGGTTTGGAGAGGGGGAGGGAGAAAAGGAAGATGAGAAGAGGAAGGAGAAAAGAGACATAGACAGAGAAAGAGAGAGAGAGACAGACAGAGAGAGGGGCAGAGAAATCCCCACAGTAGGATGGAGAGCCATATAGATGCACCAAAACCCTCTGGGCCTCCTGGCTAGGGTGCTCTTATGGCTTATATTTAGATGCCCCACCCCCCACAAAGCCTCAAGTGGTCACAGGTGGAGCTTTTTCAGAGGTGGCTGGATCTAGTGTGTCTGATTCATGATATGATGCTAGGCGCCCCACCCTGAGTGTGAGTGCTACTTGCCCAGACGTGGGTAGCCTGGATAGAATATAAGGGACAGAAAGAGGGCTGTTGTTGTCACTGCTTGTGACTCATTGCTTGCTATTTCACTGCTTTGCTGCCTTCTGCTTACCATGAATTATATCTCTGCTGCAATGCCCCTCTGCCATGCCACCCTGCCTTGGAACCAGCCAACTGGGGACTGAAACCTCTACAAACTGTGAGCCAAATAAACCTTTCCTCCTTTAACTTTAGGTGTTGGGTATTTTGTCTCAACAATGAGAAAAGTAACTAAGACAGACACCCAGTCACAGCTCATCAACAGGCTGGCTATGAGTCCTGGCCTTGCTCCTTGCTTGCCATGACTGATGCTAAGTTCTGATCCATGTCCAGCCACTAAGTTTGATGAGTCACTTAAGCTCCATGCTCTTCTGTTCTCAGCTGTGAGACTGAAAAATAATAACAGTGATTTACCTCTCAGTGCTGGTGGGAAAAATTACTAATGGCAGGTGACAGGGTAAAAGTACAAGGTATCACTGGATGTGAAAATACTTGATAACAGGCCAGCCCTCAAGTGAGACTCCAGGACCAGAGCCTGATGTGAGGCCCGATGTGAGGAGGGTCTTGTCCCTCCTGAGGCAGAAGCACTGGCCTGAACACTCTGTTCCAAGACTCCCAGGTGGGCATGGGTCTCCACCTCCAAACTGCAGAGAAAGCAAGTGGTCCAGACTTGGTAACATGCAGAGCTGCCCTGCTTTTTCAGGAAGCTGGGCCTTTGCACAACCTCTCACTTCTCTTGTGTGTCATACCCTCTGTCAAGCTCCTGATCATGCCTCAAAACTTGGCTCATGTATCCCTTCCTAGAAGTCTCCCTTGATAGCCTGCTATCCTCTCCATCCTCAGTGTGTGTACACATACCTTAGCACTTTTCACAGTGGGGCACATCTACTTGTCTGTAATCCTTTACTGGACAATCATTTATGAATCACTATACTCTGGAAATGGATCTCAGTACTGGAGATGCAGCCATGACCTAGACAGACAAGCCTCATGGAGCTCCTGTCCTCATCAGGAAACCAGGCAGTGCACACCCAAGGAGATGAACATGCAGAGATGATGGGCTTGTGGTGAGAATGATGGAGAAAGAGTGCTGTTTGGATAGCAGCACTTGGGGAGGCAGTCCTGGAGGAAGAGGCATTCAGGCTGCATCTTGAAGAATAAAAAGGAGAAGGCCATGTAGAATGCCCTGAAAACTGTATTCTAGGAAGAATCACAGCAACTATTAGGGCCCAGAGGAGGGGGATATCTTGGTGTAAGGTTTTCAGAGGAAAATTCTCTGGTTGGCATATTCTGGTTTGAAGGAGAGATGGGCAGGGACCAGAAATGGACTTCACAGGCCATGGTTAGGAATTTTGTTTTCATTCCATATGTACAGTAGGAAGCCTTCAGAGAAGTGAGGCAAGTAAATGCCATGAACTGGTGAAACTTCCTGGGGGTCATGCTGACTGCTATTTGGAATAGAGAGACATGAAAGAAATTGGAAGATTGGTTCCGGAATTAACCTAATATATACACCTCTCGTGTATGTGTGTGTATGCATGGGTGTGAGCATACACCTGTACATGCAAAAAGTTTTTTGTCATTAAGTTTTAGAAACCAGATTTTCTAAAATTCTTTTATCTTTTGGGTAAAAGAATACTTTTGACAAAAACTGAATAAGTTATTGAGAGACTTTGGAAATAGGGAGTAGGTGCTGCCTAATGTACCTGAAAACTGTATTGAATGTTTAGAAGACTTTCAAAATGTGCTAAATGTAAAAGTAAAGTAAACATTTGGGTTCTTAAGGACTATCTGTCTCTATCAGTCGGTGTTTACTAGAGAAACGAATCTAAGATCTACGAATATATGAAAATTTACAAGATTGGCTTACAGTGGCCACCCAGAGAGTCAGACATGGAAGAGTGCGGAGGGTCTGTCTGCACACTCTAGAACAAAGTCTCCAGTTGAAGATCTGGAGCTCACTTTAGTGTCCTGTGAGAGTTTGTATCAGGAGGCTGAGTGATTAGCAATGGAAGGCTGAAGGGTCTGCACTAGAAGTCTGCACTGGAAGGGCAAAGGATGCATGCCGGAAACTTAAGAGCATGTGCTAGAAGCCAGGAGACAACATCCATGGTGAAGATGAAGACTGGAGCTCCTCCAAAGAAACAAAAGCAAATGTGTCCTTCTTCATTTCCCCATTTATACCATCCAGGTGACAAGCTGCCCTTGGGTGGGTCTTCTACACCCTAGGGTGTTGAATTGCTGAACCAATTTAATTGAGTTTCTCTTATTGAAATTGACACAATCCAACCATCACACTGTCCTAAAGGTTTAGGAGTTTAGACTTCGTAAAACAAAGCAAAAATGTGGCATCCACTCATTGCTCCTCCTTGATACCACCAAATTTACTTGAGTTTTTAAGTATCAATTTTAAAATAAATAATATATACTTATTATGTAAAATTTAGAAAGAGAAAATGTAAGAATGGACTTGTTTTAGAATTCTGTCAACAAAGCACAAATATTATTAGTACTTGATATTTGGTACTCTTTTGTATATATGGTGCAAGCTCTGTGTGTGTGTGTGTGTGTGTGTGTGTGAAATTTTGAGAAATGATTTCCACCTTCTTCATAAAGCATGTACTCACTGTTTAGTTAGGATGTGGTAAGTTAGGCATCAATAACAGATAATCCCCAGGATGCACTGGCTTTAAACAACAAAGGTTTACGTTTTGTCACTCTTATGTTGAGAGTGGCAGATTGGTACTTCTGTTCTCTATGTGGCAACACAAGGATATAGAATGAATATTATTTGTAATGTTATTCCTTAAAGCAGAGAGAAAAAAAGCCTCTAGAATGTCTCTTACCAGTATTTACATATTTTAACATAGAAGTGAGATCATTTTCATTTTGATTCTTTGTCCAGAATATGTCACATGGTGCTATTCAACCACAGTGGGGCTGAAGAATATGATTTCATCATCAGATTGGAAAGCTGAGAGCCAAAAATATTTGATGATCAGTGCTGATGTGTACATATTATTTCTGTCTCTCCTTTACTCAGTTGCTATTACATAATATTACATGCACATGGAAAGTACACTTCTAAATTGCACAAAATGTATTTTTCATTTTCTTTTCTGTGACGTCATAGCTGCTGGTCTCTGGGAATCTCCCTATAGATGGATGTTTGCTTCATGGGATGGCCTTCTGTATGTCTCTTTTGGTCATTTTTCCAAATATTTCTTTTTGCTTTGTATTCTGAGAGATTTTTTGAAACTTTTTCTTCCAGCTTTTCTACTGTTTTTTTTTTCCTTTGGTGTTTATTTCAGCAAGTATGTTCTTACATTCCATAGATTCATTTCTTTCAGCTTTTGATTTTTTTAAAGCAGGTCCTTGTCCTTGTTAAATATGTGCAAAATCTTTTTTAATGTCTGAAAAGATAGTATTAAGGACTTTTTTGAAAGTCCTTAATCTGTTTCTGGATTCTGTCTCTTTTCTGTGGAGTCAGTCTTCTCTGTGGAGCTCAGCTCATGTGTTTCTCTGGTATTTTTTGCCTTCTCCAGGTAGCTGATGATTTTGGTTGTTGATTTATTTTAGGAATGTTGGACTGGGGTCATTGTACAGAGAGATGAGTGATTTAGTTTGTTCATGAGCAGGTGAGTTGATTGGCAGGTTTCACTTGGATATTTATAGAATAAAAGCCAGCAATTTGTATCACTACATTCTCTTTGCACTAAATCAGAGAAACATATTCTGGCATAATCATTCTTGCTGTAGGGTTCAGGCATCTCCTTGGGAGACTAAGTGTCTTCAGAAATTGTATGTTCAACTTCAACCCAAGAAAATCCATTTGCTGCTCTTGGGGGAAGAGATGAGTGATAATGGTCAATTACATTGGGGAGGCCACCAGCCTCCTAGGCTTCTAGCAGTGTCTTCACCATCCTGCCCTTCTCCTAGCCTGTGTGATGGGACAGGTTTTTTCTCTTCTGCCAAATCCCTCTTCACCTGTCCATGTGCCCTGGTTTTGTGGCTGGCACTACTTTACCTACCTTCTGTGTTTTGTAAGCTCCCAGAGCTTTTAAGACATTGTCCTGGTGTACTTACTTACTGTAGCATCAGTGGGATTGGAGGAGGAAAGGGGAGGCGACCACATGTCTTCAGCTGCCCTTAATAAACCACTCATTGTAATCCTGATGTAAAGCCTGCAGATTCGTGTTAGCAATGTCTGATTGTTGGGTGTTTAATTTTTTTCTGATTTTCTCCCCTCGAACCATGAAGAGTTTCTTTATGTATGAAATTTTAAAAACCTTTGATTATTATTTTTGGGGGCCTGATTGCCAGACATAGAATAAAGTTAAATATGTGCTAAAAAGAACGGCTCGTATCCTCACTGTAACATTTACTAGCTGGTGGTTTTGAGGCAATTGTTTAGTATCTCAGAGCCTTAATTCATCATTATTAGTTGGGGAAAACAATATTATTACCTCATAGGATTGAATACATGGATTAAAATCAATAAAGTAGAGCACATTTCACGGTATTTGACCCTTAAATATACTTTCAGTTCAAAACAGCTATTATTATTATTATTAACTATTATTTAATCCTTGCAGCAGGGAAGGATTATTAGCTCAATTGTATGAATGAGAAAAACCAGATTTAGAGAATTTATCACTATCTTAAGCCGTTGCTTTTTTTCTGCTGCTCAGCTACTAACATACACATCATTAGATGGGGATGTCTAAGAATCTAGATCACTCAGAGTGAGGTGTTCTTTCTCAGGTAAAATAGTCCTTTCTCATCTGCAGGGGTTGTATTCCAGCCCCAGTTAATGCCTGAACTCTCAGATATACACACCCTACATATACCTGTGCACCTATGATAAACTTTAATTTGTAAGTTAAAGATTTAATTTATGAGATTAAATAATTTATAATTTGAAGAGATTCACAACTGCTCATGAGCAAATAGAACAATCATAACAATGTACTGTAATAAAAGTTTTTAGAATTTATGAATTATTTATTTCTGGAATTTTCTATGTAATATTTCCTTTTGAATGTAACTGAGACCATGCAAAACAAAAATATGAATAAGGGTAGGACTTTTATAATGGGATTTCCTGAATTAATTTATATTCAGAGCTGAAAATTTTAGAACGATTTCTGAATTTCCCCAACTCTAGTAGTACCAGGCTAGGTGTCCTGACAATGTGACAGCCCCAGCAATTGGTCTGAGGAGTGGACTGAGGAGAATGAGTGCGTGGTTTGAACACATTCTCATGAATCTCTCTCTGAGTGTCAGTAAGACCAAAGGGGGAATTTGAATGCAGCAGTTTCTTGAGTCAGAGCCTGCTCTTTCTGGGTGCTCTTTCTGATTCACTGCTGGGGCCAGACTCGGTGCTGCAGCCAGGGAAGCTGTGTATGTGTAGAAGGGGCATGTGCAGGGGTGAATGTCATGGATGCTGAAACAGAGTGGTAGGGTGAGGGGCTCAGAATGGGATGGTGAGGGCCAGTTCTGGACTACTTCTACTGAGGACCTTGCCCTACCCTCATAACCTGGGAAAGGGACACTTGCTCCACTGACCATCAGATTCCCTTGTGCCCTTCAAGAGTCTCTTTGCTCAGTCAGAAACTGATGCCTTTGGCGAAAGCACTTTTTGAAGTTTCACTTTTAGGAAGACTTCTTGAACCAGTCTGAAACACACACGCACGCGCACATGCATACACACGCCCAACAGACAAAGCATTTGTTTATTGTGAAAAAATTGCTCAGTGGGATTGTTTAATTATCCAAGTTAGTTACTGATCATATTGCTGCTAAGGTGTGTTTAATTAATAAGTTTATTGTCCCCACTAAGTGTCTGTAACTTGCTGGGACCATAGAGTTTCATAGACCAGAGTTGGTGTTCGTGAGCAAAAACCTTATGGGTTAGAACTTTGCACTTTGAAAACAGTGCTCCTTTCTCAAGATGAAAACTTATCCCAACTTTAATATAAGATGGTATCGGATGGCTGAGAGGCCCCTATAAAGGAGTTCACGCATCATGAACACTGACAGCCTTGTGTGCGGCCACTAGGACTCAGTGGGATGTCCTGGTTCTACTTTAGTTAAAAAACAAAAACAAAACAAAATGAAAAAACAACCAAAAACTAAAATCAATGCAGCAGCACAGATAACTAAAAGATTAAATTAAGTTAAATGAAAGAAGCCAGGCTCAAAAGCTCCACCTTTATGATTCTATTTGTGTGACATCTGGAGAAGGTAAAACTATAGGCGCATGATTAGATTCATGGTTGCCAGGGACTAGCAGGAAGAAGCGGGGCTCACTATAAAGGAGAATGAGGGAACTTTGGGTGTGGAGGATAATATTAGATATCTTGATTGTGGTGTGCTTGCATGATTGTGCATGGTTGTTAAAATTCCTAAAACTGTAGCTCGTAAAGGGTGAATTTTGCTGTATTAGTGAAATCCAGAAAAAATTAAAATAGAACCAATGACATTACTTTAATAGACATTTCTCTTATACCCAATTCTGGTGGTATTACCTGAATTTACTACTAGGAGAGCAATTCTTTTTACTTAGAATAGTGGGATTAGTAAGCTCTAAGCCTGCTGGGTTTTATTGAATAACTTTGTACAGATGTGACAACACAGAGTCGTGGTCTTTATTCACAAATTTAAGTGTTTCCAGGCATTTCTGAATTCTCAAAGGAAGATTATGTTCAGAATGGTTTTAAGGTTGAATGTACTTTATTAAATTTTTGGTCTTTGGAAAATTAGTAATTCACGCTTGGTGGCATGGATGACTCCCCATTACTGAGTGCAAATTATTCATCAGGCCAAAAAAAAGCCAACTCAAGTCTCTTCTAGTTAAAGGTTTTGCTTTAGCTCTTGATGTAAAAGCTGTTCCTGAAATAATCTAACAAAATCTAGTCTTCGGTATAAAATGGTGGCATATGATGTGCTGGTAAATGACTCTTCTGTAAAATACGATAACCTTTGAAAGGTTATAGAGCTTTTAAGTCCTCTGTTGTGGTCCAGAATACGTACAGCTGGGTTAGGAAATTTTAGGGTTTTCTTGTTTTAGACAAGTTGAGTTAAGTACCCTGGTATGGTAGCACTTGTTCATTTAAACCAGTATCACTGGCTTTTACATGGTTGTCTACAAGAAGGGAAGATGTTTAGTGGAGATTGAGAAAGAAGAGCAGAGAAAAAACATTTGAGAGGGAGCCTGGGTTCAGGAAAATTAAGCGCTTCCCTTGGTCTCTTCTGTAGATCTTTGTCTTGGGGCATTATATAATTCATGGATCTCTGGGTTCTTTCTTCAGCTAACACCCAAACTCATGAGTGACTCTTTCCTGGAGAGTCCTTCCTCTCTCATCCAGAAAAAGAAAATAGTTCCCCAGATTTGTATAGCCCCTTCTGTGTCCCTGAGTGGCCTTAGTCCGCTGGACTTTGGATACATAGTTCGTTCTTTGATTGTAACCCAAAGGGACCCAGCTCAGGGCTGTGTGCATAGTTGGCTCTAAGTTAATACTTGGCACAGGATGCCTGTGCTTCCGCAAGATTCCCAGCTTTCATGCTGAGTTGCAGTTACAGTTAGGCACAAGGAGGTGGCCTCTGCCACCAGTAGCCAAACAAAACTGTTTGAATGTCATACACCTTGTGGAGTCAGGTGTGAGGGCCAACTGTGGGAGAGAGAGAGTCTGGATAATCACAGGAGGCTTGTGAAGGGAAGGATGTCCCTGAAGAGCCTGGACTGTGGCCCAGAAAGCCTTGCAGGAGCGATCGCGGTAGCAGCTCTCTGTCCAGGCCTCCTGCTTGCTTTGGGAAAGGGGCCTGGAGGTGCCACCGCTCTTCCCTGGGGCCTAATTAAACCGACAGTTACCTGCACACCAATCTGGAAGCTGAAGGGAAACTTCGATACTAAATTGTCACTGTTGCAAGATATTAAGGTAGATATGATTTATATTAGCTACAAAATATTTTCATGGTATCTTATTACTTTGTTAAAGTTATATTTTTGATTACAAAAGTCAATACGATGTTGGTTTTCCCTAACCAAGAGCAAGAGATATCTTTCCATTTTCTAACACCCTCTTCAACCTCCTTTTTTAGAGTACTATAGTTTTCAGCATGTTTTTTACATTCTTTGTTGATTCCCAAGTATTTCATTTTTTTGGATGCTACTGTGAAACGTGTTGTTTTCATAATTTCTGTATCAGTGAGTTTGTTGTTTGTGTACAGGAATGCTATTGATTTTTGAGTGTTGACTTTGTATCTAGCTATACTGCTGAATTTGTTTATTAACTCTGGTATCTTTTTGATGGAGTTTTTAGGGTCTTCTATGCAGAGTATCATGTCATCTGCAAATAGTGATAATTTAACTTCTTCCTTTCCTATCCTTATTCCTTTTATTTCTCTCTGTTGTCTGATTGCTTTGGCTAATGTTTCCAGAATTATTAGTAGATATACACGTATAACTGTATGTATAAGTATACAAGATTGATAACTATACTACTAATTCTCTGTTAGTTCATCAGAAAGAGTATTTTGTGCTGTCATTGTTTGAGTGCCTGATCATTTTTGATGCCTAGATCTCGTAACTTGAGCAACTATTTCTAAGATGACAATATGTAATACATTGACTAGTATTGATCTCATACATTTTTTTTGAAATTCTGTATTACTTCTTTTTTTCCATTTTGCTTTTTTAAAATAAAAAAAAATTAAAAAGGTCAATACATGTTGCTTGTCAAAAACAGATAAAATACAGGCAGAGAAAAGAAACATCCATGATCCTGTCATCCAGAGACAGCTGTATTTACTATTTTGGTGAATTTTCTTCTAATATTTTTATTCTTTTAATTTGCTTGAAGACCATAGAATATATGCATACATTTCATATGCTTATCTATGTGTCTGTGTTTTGATTATAAAAATAATAAATGCATCTGCTAGAATGGATATAACATTAGCAAAACAGATGACGAATAACATTTGTTGGGAAGGATGTGGAGAAACTGGAACCCTCATGTATGTGTGAGGACTGCATATGATGGCACAGGGACTTTGGAAGAATACTTTGGCAGTTTCTTAGCAAAGTTAACTCTAAATGTACCACATTACTCAACAGTGTCATTCTTGGATACCCATCCAAGAGAAATTAAAACCTATGCCCAAAGAGAGATTTGCACCTAATTGTGGGAACAATTATAAATGCTAATCAACTGGCAAGTAAATAAGCAAAATGTGATACATCCATCAAATCCAGTACGTTTTGGAGAGGAAATAAACTGCTACTACATGCAGTGACACGCTGAACTTCAGAAACACTAGTTAAGTGAAAGAAGTTAGAAGAGACCACATCGTGTGATTACATGTATAAGAAATTTACAGATTGAGAAAGATGATAAAATAACTGGTGGTCTGGGGCTAGAAGTGGAGACAGAGGATGACTACGCACAAGCCTGAGGATGATGCCTTGTGGAGGTCATGGAGGTGTTCCAAACCTGTATTGAGTTATACACTTAAAATAGATGAATCATATGGTATGACAATTATGCATTAATAAAGATGTTAAAATAAGAATATTTATTGAAGCACTATTTTTAAAAGGTATTTTTTTTGTGTGTGTGCTGAGGATGAAAGCACTTTTCTTAATAAACCCAAATGGACAGCAACACCCACCCCCAGGGTATGAAGAGGAGAATTCTGGCTGTAATCATGGTGATAAACAAAGCATGGTTTGTTGGCTCCACTTTCTGCTCAGGTTAGAAGATGTCATGGTGGGGACATTACCAAACTGGAGCTTATTTTCCAGGCAGTGTCATCATGAGAGGGGAAGTATATCTGCATGAGTCAGTGTGAAAGAGTAACGGCCAGGCCACACGTGAAAAAATGTTCAGTATCTCTGGTCATCAGAGAAATGCAAATTAAAACAACATTGAGATTCCATCTTACTCCAGAAAGAATGGCTATCACCAATAAATCAGTAATAAATAATAGTGAGGCTGCAATGGAAAAAGAAACGCTCCAACATGTTGATGGCAAGGTAAACTAGTAGAACCACTATACAGTATGAAGATTCCTGAAAAAAGTAAAGTTAGAAATTGTAGTCAAATCCAGCTATCTTTAGCTATCCAGGTATCTTCCAAAAGACTTTAAAGATATTTAATTTCAATGATATATGCATACATACCCATGTTTATAGCAGCACAATTCATAATAGCTAGATCTTGGAAATGGCCTATTTGCCCATCAACAGATGAATGTATAAAGAAGATATGGTAGTTACACACAATGGAGTACTACTTTCCTGTGAAAGGAGTAAACTTGAGTCATGCATAGGAAAAGAAATGCACCTAAGTGTAATAAACCAGGCACACAGGTTTAGATATCATACAGTTTTTCATATATGAGAAACCTAAACTATTAAATAAAGAGTAAAATAAGAGATAGATAGGGAGACACGTATTTTGCAGATGGAAAGAGGACCAAGAGATGGAGGGAGGGAGAAGAAGGGGGACAGGAAGGAGGATGAAGAAAGAACTGAGATGTGCTATGTACATGTGCCAACTCCCTGCAAGTAATTCAGTCATTATGTACTGTAAACATATACTAATATAAATAAACATTGAATAAACAATATGTTGTTCTTACAGTATGACATTAAGCTTATGGCATGGTATTAAGTGTTGAAATTTTTCTTTTGTAATTTTCAAATGAGATAAAATAAAAATTCCTCTTTAGAAGTTAAAAATAAAAAAAGAATGGAGGCCCAGGAAGACAGTCCAGGACTTGTGTCTTGTGGTGAGAGGGACTTAGTCATGAATAATATTTAGATAGTAAGGGGAAAAAACAAGTGGTAATATGGGCCTTACTTAAATTAGGGAACAACCATGAGGTTTTAAAATTATAATGTATAATTTTCAAACTAGCAGCAAGAAGCAAAATTTAAACATTTAATCTGCTCAATGAGAGATAAGAAAGTAAATAGAAAAATTCATGGTAAATAGGAAGTTCAAAGTAGAATGAAGAAATCAAACCTACAATATCAGTGATTACAGAATAAATGGGTTAATCTCACTGATTAAGAGACAGGTACTCTTAGTTTGGGTTACAAGAAAGATCCAGCAATCTTTTTGTTGGCTGTAAGAGTCACATAAACAAAAGCACAGAACAAGTTTGAATAGAAAGGGATAAAAGTGGCATTCAAAGAAAATAACTGCAACACCAGGGTAGCAATTTCAACATCAGGTGAAGGAGAATTTAAGTTAAACATAAAAAAAAGATGAAAACAGATTATTATTCTGGAAATGTCACAATACAACAGTATTCCAATAAGATATAATAGGTATGAGAAAAGATAACCAATAACATAGCCTCAGACTACATAAAGACATAATTGGGAGAATTATAGTAATAAACAGATACATCTACCATTGTAGATAGAGATTTCAATATACTCTTTTTGGAAATAGATCAGTTAATGGAAAGAAGACAAAAATAAGAGGAGTTGAATAACATGATTAATAATATTATGCACAAAAAACACTAAGTGCATCTTATTTTTGAGCACACAGAAATTTCACCGAAAGGGATCATATATGGTCCAGGAATTCAGCCTAAGATTTCTAAGAATTGATTTTATTTAGACCACATTTTCTGACTTAGCGAAATGGGAGATATCGAAATATTAAGGCACAGTAAAAATCATTAAAAAGTGGATGAAAAAATAACAGTAATTAGGATGATCAAATGTTAGCTTTTTGGAAAGATAAGGGAGATAGTTAAGCCTTTAGTGAGATCAAACAATAGTTAAAAATAACTACAGTTATAGTTATTGCTATAGAAGCAATTTCAATATCAGTAGAGAACTGAATGTGCATCTACACATGAACAGATGTGAAGATGCATATGAAATGAATAGATTTATGGAAAAATGTGCAATTCCAAGTTGACCAATTAATAAATGGGAAACTCAACAAGGATAATCACTACTGAAGAAATTGAAATGGTGTCAAAAACCTCTCCCCTCTAAAAATCACAAGGCCCATGGAGTTTTATGTGAACAGAGAATCATTCCTTTGTGCAATTTCTTCCAGAGACTGATAAAACAGGGAAAGCTGCTCTTGTTTTCTGAAGCTTAATATAAAATTCTTATCATTAGTATCAAAACTGCATGAAGGCAATGCCAGGGAAAAAAAAAATAAAACAGTTTCACTTAAAACTTAAACAAAATGTTAACATTCTAAACCCAACATCATATTAAGAAATCATACATCATTGGATTTATCCCTAGAGAACAGGGATGGAGTATTAGGGTGATACTAGTTTCCCTAAACTATAAGCTGTGTTATGCAACAGAGATTGATTTCTTGCTCATGAAATAGGACAGAGGTTGGTTGATAACCAATAACTGGTTCAAGGATCCAGCATCTGTCTATCTTTTGTTTTGACCACTCGTTCAAGTCCAAACCACCTCTACTTCCAGACTGGAGCAGAAGAAAGAAGTTTAGACTCTGCTTGCTTTGTAAGAGATCTAGGTAGGACTGAAAGTGACAGCTGTCACTTCTGCTTGTGTCCTATTGGTGAGAACAGGTTGCACATTTACACCTGCATGCAAAAAGGGCTGGTTTGTGTAGTTTCAGCTTAGGCAGACATCTGTCAGCAACAGTGCCACACTGGAGTACTAATATCTTGATGGACATCTAATATCTGTTCCAGATTTAACTTTAGTAAACCTATGAATACAAATCATTATAGCTGTAGATTGGAGAAGAATCATATGATGATCTCAAAGGAGACAGAAAAAGGTCTACCTTGGTAAAAAGCCCAGAGAAAATATGGCTTGAGTATATATTAATCAGCTTTCACTAAGTTTCGCAGAAATAACATTCAACCCCCAAATCTCAGCGACTTCTAACAACAAAGATAGACTTCCTGTTCACATTATAGGTTGGCTGCAAGTTGACTATGTCACTTCTTTCTGTATTTTGCATTCTGAGGCCTAGGCTGGAGGAAGGGTCCCCACTTGGGCTGTTGTGATACGTTAGCAGACGGGCCATGCCATGGCTGTATGTCAGATGGAGGTGGCCAAATTTGATGTCTGTGTGTGGGTCCATATTTTATCCAAGGAAGGGCCCCTGAGAAGATGGTCTTAGTAGAGAGGGGTGGCAAATAATTGGGAACAATAATACAATTTGTTAGGGAAAGGAGTATCTTTAACCTAACGAAGCCTTTCCTCTAAAGCCTATTGTAAATATTATATTTAACTGGTAAGTCTTAGAAACACTCTCTTTTCAGGTTAGAAAAAAGGTAAAGATACACAAGATCATTGTGAATCCTATGTACTAAAGAATGTTCTGACAAACACAGTAAAATAAAGAGAAGATTATAAAGATCAGAAAAGATAAAGTGACTTACTCTCATAGATCATTTAAGAAAGCAATCATCAGCAGACCAACACAGTATCAGTTGATTTCCTCTGTATGACAATAATAATTTAAGAAAATGTAATAGAGAATATTATTTACAAAATCAAAAACTATAGTGTAGGGGTTGGGGATTTAGCTCAGTGGTGCAGTGCCTGCCTGGCAAACGTGAGGTCCTAAGTTCAGTACCCCCACTTAAAACCCCTTGTCAAAATACTATAGTGTATGTCACATTTAATTTTTCCAGAAATTGCATAGTTTACTTGGAGAAACTCAAGAGAATGAAGGAAGGCTTAAATAAGTGGCAACCTTACCATGTTTATTGGTAGGAAAGAAGGCTTAATGCTGTAAAGGTGTCATTCGTTCCCAATTAATCTATAAATTTAATTAGATACAGTGACATCACATTTCCACATGATGTTGACCAAGGAAATCCCAAAACTTCTATGGAAGGAAAATATCCATGTGTAACTTCTTAAAGAAAAAAATAGATGAAAGTGGAAATTGATCCTATCACTTTCTGAGAAGTGAGGCAGGAAGAACAGAAATGAGAGAGTGTGATTGGTTTCAGGTTATTGGCAGAGGAAGGTGATGGGGAGGAATACAAGGAAAAAAGACAGAAAGAAAGAGACAGGGAGAGAGGGGGAGAGGGAGGAGAGAAATTTTAAGAGACTATAGATGGCAGTTGTGCTTAAGAAGTGGCTCTTAATTTCTAGGGGTGATCTGTGTTCAAAATGTACGAAAATGGCACAAGGTGAAAAATGGGCCCAGAACAGACCTGCAAAGCACTCTGCAATGGTAGAAATACGATGTGGGGGAAGCCATGTGGCATGTGTATTTATGGGTATCTGGTGCTAGCGGCAGGATGGTAAGAGAGCAGCCTGTGAGAAGAGCAGCTTTCCTTCGATCACTTGGAAGCAGAGTTTATCTCCGGATTGTTGGCTCTGCCTTTTCCCTGCCACTCAAACTTTATTGGGAAATGGATTCTCTTGCCAGCAGAGTGTGATTAATACCGCAACTGGCTGTGGGTTTAACAACAGATTGATGGTTATATTTTTTAAAGGGGCAGCCTGTTTATGGCTTATGCTGCCATAGTGTGTTGTGTTTATCATTCTTAAGTGGGAAAGGTTTGTTTGAGTTAGAGTTTTGTTCCTTTCCACATGGCATTTGTCGTTTGCCAACCCTCCCTGCCACCTTGCATTTGTTATTTGATTTAAGTGTGAGCGTGCGTGAAACAGGAACCACCTTCCAGAATTTGCGTGCTTAGCAGTGTCTACAGGAAATGCAGAAACTTCCACTGGATGCAGTTTCCTGGATGCTAGGGATAAGAGAAATATAGGAGAGACAAAGTCTGCCTGGACACACAAGCTGGGCTTTAATGATGATCACCAACACCTAGGTCTGATTTCTGGTTTTCACAGGCCTTCGGACTCATTTACTCATGGCCTCCCAAGAGGTCACTTTCTGTCTCCTTGACCATGATCACCACATTGGTGCAAAAACCAGGTGCTGAACTTGATTCACAATGAAACTATAACTGCTAGGAAAGCTAAAACTATTGCTTGTTCATTTATTTGTTCAGCAGAGACTTACTGATGATATACTACATGCCAGACACTATACTAAGAAATAGACATAGTTCCTGCTGATATGGGAGTTACAGCCAAATTGGAGAAAGAATTAAGTGACTACAAATATGAGAGTAAAATTGTGATAGCATTGAGCATCATGAAGAAAAGCATGGTGGAAGCATCTAATGGGGGATCTTATCTACCAGGGGGAATGTCCTTGAAGAAAGGATGTTACTGTTGACATAGGAAGGTGGAATAGCAATTTATTAGGCTTACTAGCAGGGACTTCAGATGGGGAGGAGTGGTGTAGAAAAAATACAATGTGGGCAAAGGTTGTGACTCCTACTGCTTCATACATTCTCTCTTCTTCTTCTTCTTCTTCTTCTTCTTCTTCTTCTTCTTCTTCTTCTTCTTCTTCTTCTTTGTATTTTAAAATGAAAAAAGAACAAAAATGATGTTACAGAATTTCTATACAACATAATAAGAGATTAACAATGGTTATGTATTGCATATTGTTATCTTCAAAGTAGTTGCTCAGATTACAAGATATAGGCATAAGAAAATGATGAGACAATGAAAGCACAAACCTTTCTTTTTGATGAACAGAGATTAGTAGTATAGTTATCTGTCTTGTGTGCATATATAATCTTTTCTCTTCTTTCTTTTCTCCTTTCTCTCATCCCAGTCATTCTTTCCTTTTGAGCAGTTTCTCCTCCTTCCCCTTTCACAATATCTATTGTACATTTTGGATCCTATTTATTCTTTCAGTTTTTTACACTAGGGAAACAATGTGATGTTTGCACATGCAAATCTTACTTATTTCTTTTATGAGTATGGTCTCAAGTTGCATTCATTTACCTATAAAAACCTCAAGTTTATCCTTCTTGATAGCTGAGTAGTACTCCACTGTATAGAAATACCACATCTTTTTTTATCCATTCCGCGGTTGATGGGTGTAAACCAAACATGGAATTAAAATGGTACTTGGTGAGCATGGATGCAACAAAAGAATGGCTGAGAGACAATCTCCATCAGTATTCTCTTCCTGTCTGTGCATACCCAGGGATGACGAAGGAAAGTAACTGGAGCAGGTATGCTTTTTGAATTCCATGCATGGGGCTGGACCTGGCCTCCTCTACTCTACGGGATACAATTTATACTTTTTGATGTCTTCTGGACCTTCTCAAAGCTGGGCTCCCAGTTTCAGCAAAATGTTTTTTTCTTGAATGCCTAGGTGAGTTAGCTTAAATTAGTTTCAAAAGCAGTGCTGGCGCGTATTTGCCATGTATTTTTAACCTTACCACCATGTTCCAGATCACTTAGATCACCTGTGTTGACAGCATGTGGGAGATTGTTGACACTGTCATTTCTGCTTGGGTTCAGCTTTGTACTTCATTGCTAGATGAGCTTTGCAGTTTGTGTCCTGATTGATAAATGGGGTCATAAGAAGACCTGCACTGCTGTTATGGTTGTGATCATGCATATATATGAAATACTTGGCACAACCCTAAACCATGGGAGCATTTTGTTTCATTGAATGCCATGATTGCTATGATCTTGCAGTCTTTTTCTTCATTGCCTAGATTTGTTTATTCATCAAGTCTTATTGGGTGCCACCACTAGTTGAGTAGAGGCGAAATCTAAAGGTTAGCTGGGACTGGGCTACACTGTCCTTCCTCCCCAGGTTCGGTGTCCTGGACTTCCTCCCTTCCTCCTTTGGCAGTGGCAGTTCAGTTTATACTTTCAACCAGGGGCTGGTATGATCCCACTTGTGGTTTAGAGCCACCACTCTGGAGAGACTTGAAAAGGAGGGCCAGAAATCTTATTGGGAGGCTGGGTGGGCGTCCAGCTGAAAATTATTGTAAGGAGACTCAAGTGAGGGCCATGACTTGGGGAGAGGAGGAGATGACACAAAGGGATGGTGTTTGAAAGGCTTAAAGAGAGGCTCCATGACACCTCTTGGTTGTGAAGGTAATACAAAGAGAGGAATCAAACTGTACTGAATGCCTCTACCTTGAGTAGTCAGTTGAATGGTGAATCCAGTATGCAGTGAGGGCTAGAGGAGAGTGAATGGGTGGGGTGCTGGTGAGCGCTGTGAATTTTTTTCTCTCCTTTACTCACAATTAGCAGGTAATCCTAGAGTTTTGGGGTTGAGAATGTGTCCTTGGGGGATCTTTTGGGGGAAAGTGAGAAGGTCTTGAGAATAATTTTTCTCTCTTCCAATTAAGGACCACATATCTGCAATAGAAGGTCAACTGAAGACCACATCAAAGTAAAATGCAGGCTCATTAGAGATTTTCTTTTCTGAGAGTATTTTTAAATTTCATTTGGTTTGCATTTAAAATAAAGGATAAGGAGATCAAATTCCATTAAAAATATCACATGGTAGCATTTTATTTTGGTTTCATATTGTACATAGTTAAGATAACTTGTGATATTCCATGTGAATGACAGAATTTAGTGTTACACTCTGGGAATTTTATTGGACCCTAGGAATTGTGAAGAACTGGGAAGGTGAAATTTTGTCGGATAATGAGAGAGAAAGACACTCACAGAAGAAAAAAGCACTACTCATCAACTCAGTGGGAGAAAGAATTTAGTCCTGTTGTGGTCATTGTTAGGTTGTCAATAAATTAAAAAACAAAAAAGATCTGTAATTATTATCTCTTCCTAATTACGGAGGTGGAAACTTCTTATAAAGATTTAAGATCCTTGTAGAAATGTATATGTTTAGAAGAACTTAGATCAAATTAATCCTTCAGCCGGTGGTTCTTTATCTCGGTAATATATAGATGATGGAGTTCTGGTAGGTGAGAAAGGGGTCTCAACCCTTTGAAACTTGGGAATTCACATTTCTTGCTTTGAAGGGGAGCACAAAGCTCATGCTGGTGTTTTGTGCAAAGGCCTATGGAATTCTAACTGTGCACACACCTGTTCTGTTAGCAGTTTGGAGCCTGAATATTTATTTATTCTTCCAAATTCTAAGATATGCTTTCCATTTCAGATTTTATTTATTATTCGTTCTTCCTTTGGTCCAAGCAGAATTAGCCCACAATGTGACTGTAGATTTAATCAGGAGAATGGCACAAATTGTCTGCTCAAAGTCAGGAAGGATTTATCCTGCTTTTACCTTTAAATTAAGGAATTCACTTAAGTAAGAGTGGTGTCTAGTTGGGTAACACATTGTGCTTGGGAGGTTGCCTGTACACACATGTACAGGAGTTCCAGATTCATCTTGCAGATGTAGGAGCCTGTGGGGGCAGAGTCTGACAAATGTTTATCAGAGCAAAGCCTGCTTGCATATTGAATCACCATGGGAGAAGTGGAACCACCACCTGGCCCTTGCCAGTACGTGGAGCCAGCAGCTTTCTGCTGATCCTCCAACATCTGGGTGTGCATTTCCACAAGACAGGACTCTTCATGATTCTAGATAGGTTGAGAAAAATAGAGCAGGCCAGATGCACTTGAAACAATGCCATCTCATGATACCTTCTAAAATATGCATGTTCTTTCAGTTTGGGGATGCTTGCAACTTTGGTGAGAAATCCCACGAGGGCTCTAGTTCTTAAAACTTTCTTTTAATTAGACATCTGATACATCTCTGCTCTTTAGTGCTAAAAAGCAGGACAATGGCCTGGAGAAAAACAAAACACTGTTCATTAAGGGCTGGGTGTTCATTTTCTGCATCCATGCAGAGATCTCCCCAGAGGCCCTGTGCTGGGAATGAGCCTGTGTAAAAGGAAGAAGCAGAATGGGGGTGTGTGCTTTCAAAGTCGAATCTGTTCATAGGCTCATCCTTTCTGGAAAGTTTTAGCTTTGTGGTTGGAGTCTTGTGAATGAAGGCTTATTTTGCCTCGAAATGTAAGGGGAGTAGAAGGAACAATGCGATTTTTCCATTTGTTGGTGGTTTGGACAGCTTGACGTTTGACCTACTGATCCAGATACTTGGTCACTTGATTATATCGAATCTGACAATTGTAAGGCCCAATTAGAAATCTAGTGCCACTCTTTCAATTTATAGATGGAGAACTAAATTCTGTGAATTTCCAAGGATAAGGTGCCACGGGAATATTTCATTCCAGTGGACTGATAAGTCATGTGGCTTCTTTGGATAAATGTGTAAGCAAACCTCATGGTGCTCTGCTGAGGTTTATGTGAGGACTTACTCAGTATTACTTTCCTTCCTTCTAAGTCCAGTGACGTGATGGAATATGGAAACTTGGAACTCTGGTGCAGAGTGCCAACAAGTAGAACAGTTTCATTTTTCCTGCCTTAATGACTTAAACTGTTGGAGAGCCAAACCTTAGGGAAAGCAATCTTTTATACTGAAAAAGAACATATGGTCGTTAACAGACATTATACAATTTTGTTTAGTTTTTGCTTTTATTTAACAGTCTCATATCAAGTAACAATTTAAGCATGTACTGGCTGTTTTTATTAAGAAGATTGGTTAAGTCAATTTATTACAGTTATTGTGGAGTTTCTCAACTTCTTTTTTTTTAAGGTTAAAATGTTACATTTATTTTAACGCATCTGAATTAAGGGGTGGAAAGGTGAAACAAATACAATATAATATACACAGTGTATCAAAGATGCAGCCTTTCAAAAAATCATATTGTAGAAAAGATAAAAATAATGCCGTGGGGAACAGGTTTTGTTTAATCAAGAAACTTTCATGATATTTGGTTTTTAGCCCTCTGTAAGTACAATAATCTCCAAGAGATTTGGCATTTATTTATTTATTTTTATATTTCCTGTCTTGTAAAGTAGACACACATTTGCATACAATAAAGTTAACTTTAAGAGCACACAAAAGTTGAACACAAATGATAAGATTAAATAAATCCAGCAATCCAGAGTAATGAAGGATAAAAGATACTAAATAGGTGCCTTCACCAGCAAACTAACCACCCAGGGTGACTACCTGGAATCTTCACACTGGAAAAGCAACTTAGTGTACCAACTCACAGCTGCTTAGTATACCAGCTCACAGTGGAATTTCTAATTGTGCCTTGTTCTCTATTTATTACTTAAGAACAATTTCCAACTTTTGTTCATTATTCTCTTCCTTTAGAACTTTTTAGATATTTTTTGTTATTGTCACTCCATAAAATTTTAGTATCACAGATATATTGTATGTCACACCTGGAATTTACACATTAAAACAAATACAATTTTTAGAAGTTCTTTTTTAAAATTGTCTTAGTCCATAATAGTCATTTTCACCCACCCATTGACCCCCTCTTCTTCTCTAATTGTCTCCCTTCTAAAAAGTAAGTTATTTTTTGTGTGATTAGAGGAGTAGCCCAGAAGAGTCTGAAAGGCACCCTCACCAATGTGATGAAATAAGAAAGAGATACAAGTAAGCAATTTTGAGCATGTGGGAAGATATGTTACCCTAAGTGGAGAAAATGAGAGAACCGTACACAGAATATAATCTATAGTATATGACATCTATTGTATGTTCAACATTTTAAAAATGGAAAAAGTTGTGTTAAAGGTCATTATCTCTAGGTAGCTGATTTTACTGTCTCCTACATGTTCTTCTGTGTTTTTTTTCCCCCAGTTTTTCTACAATGGACATGTATTCCCTTGACAATACAGTAGTCATTATTTTACAAAGTAAGCAAGTGTTATTTGCTCCTGTCCTTTTTGTGAATTTGGAAGGAACATTAGTTGGTGGCCAGAAGGCTGCCTGGAAGCCTTTTGAACACACAGATGGTCTTTTATTCCTCTTGACTTCTTCAAATCAGCTTCTGCCTTGATCTTATGATAAGGGACCACACCTGGGCCATTTTTTGAGCTTGGTGGAAACTTAAAAGGATGTGGGTTTAAGAAGATACAAATTCCAGAATTAAGTACTAATTAAGTTCTTGGACACAAATCACTTCACACACTCCACTTAGAGGATTTGTTTAATTGACTGAGGAAATAGTTTGAAGGGGAAGAGCATTTCTTTTCATTAGTGTTCAAATTAAGTGCAAATTATAGAACTTGGGCTCCATATTTCCTAAAGATAGAAGCTTTGGAGAAAGGAAGAAAAATTAGGAGTGGAACTTAGTTTAAATCAGAAACAAATGTAGTTTAGGTAGAAAAGTTTGGGCAATTTTCTACATGGATAATTTGAGAGCAGCTAGCTAGTGCTGGGTTAGAAATGACTTTTTTTCCCCCCAGAGCTCAGGTTTGCAGCCTGAGCTCTATTTTCTGTTTGTTTTATCTCACATTCAGCTTGATTTTTTAATAAAAAGTCTCTCTGGACTAAGAAGACAATGTGAATATTTGAACCAAGTGTCAGAGGCCTGGAAACCTACTTTGAAGAATTAGGTGTTAAATGACTAAAGATGGCACCTGCAATTACATGGACTGGATAAAATTACAAGGGTTATTAATCTGCAGGCTTCAGGGCTTAGGACGACTATCAGGTGAATCAGCAACCAATTTCTCCTGCATATTACATCCTCGCATAATTATAGCCAATGCATAACTATAATGTCTATCAGGTCATTATATTAATTTGTTGTGGGGATTATTTCTTGAGTTCTTAATTGCTTAAATTTTGCCTCTGAGTCTCAGAAATGTTGGGCAGTTTCTACAGACAGATTTTGTTCAGCTCAACTCAGCAAGTTCTAAGTGCCAGCTATGTGCTTGGTTCTGAGAATGAAGAGATGAGAAAGGTAGGCACTGATCTAAAGGGACTCACAGGCAGCTGGGTCATGTTGCCAGGCTGACCCACACAGGCCGTACCAGTATGTCTGAGATAGGCCAGGTGTAAATCAATGAAAAACCATGGTGACTGTTTAATTGGAGCAACACCTCTTCCCGGGCAAGCTGAGAAACAAGGAATTTTCAAGAGGAGCTGTTGGAACACATTTTTAAAATATGAAATGTCCTGACTTGGGTTGGGTTCCCTGGAAACAGGACCTTAGTGGAGACCTGATTTCATCGAGGCTGTACTTTGAGAATGGCTGTGGTTCTCTAACTCCAGTATGTAGGGGAAGCTCCTGAAAGGTTGATCCAACACTGGTGGCCCCACAAACTCCTCCAGAATTTGTGATTCAGAATGCCTGGAGTTGGGCTTGAGATTTGCACATTTAACAGTCTCCCAGGTGGTGCTCATGTCCTTGGTCTGTGAACCACACCTTGAGAACAGTTGCTCTACGAGGAACATAGGAAAGAGCAGGAGCTAACAAGGGCATGGCTTTGGCTGTGTGCCTGGACCACAAACTGCACCAAACTTTGTCCTGCCTCAGTTTGCATTTTGTTTTCGTACAACCCTCACGTCAGTCAGTCATTGGTCACTGCCCTGTGGTGAAAGTGCGTGGTCCCCATTTGGCAAAAAAGTAGTTCTTTGGAAGAGCAGGCAAATGTGAGCCGTTAGTAGCACAGGGATGGTCACCTGCTGATGAGGATGTCCTGGACTGCCATCAGCAGTATCTGCTGTGTCTCTTAAGTTTGGAGGGTGGGGGTCAGATACAGACATCTAAAAGGACATAGATCAAGAATTTGTGCTGAGGTATGGAAACACATCTTTATCTCTGATTTAGCTCATGCTGCTTGTTTGTACCTTTTAGCCCACAGGTTTTTCTAAAGCCTACTCTATGAGGGCATCTCCCAGGGCTAAAAGATTTCTTCTGAATAGCTCCTTGAAGTTAGCTTGAAGTGTTCGCCTTGTAGGAGCCCTCAGTGAACGTGGTTCTCCAGAACATTTTTTTTTCCTTGACAAAATAGGATGCTTTCCCCACTGATATTGTATAAATCACAGGAAGGCTGTCCAAAGCCTCCTAAACCAGAGTAACCATTATGCAAGCTGTCATACATGACTAACCCATTATTACGGCCTCAGAGAAGCTGGGGGACTCCCACCTCATTTCTGGGGGAGCCCATTTCACACCTGAATAACTCTTATTTTAAAAAGTTAGCCTGATACTCATTACAAATTTGCCTTTGCTAAAAGACATTCCACTGCTTCTCGTTAGGCACGCAGCCTCCCTAACAGAGTCCCTTCCTTGTCTTAGAAATAATTCTTCCTCCTCCATGGTGCTTACCTCTTTAGTTAATATTATAAAGGATAGATCAAGGGTGAATAAATATAATGTGGGTATATTATTTATTATAGCCTTCTTGAATTCCCACTTACAGTAATAATGGCAGATAAAATTCATTCTGCGTCTAAGGAATCAATTTGCTATTATACTCCAAATGTCATCATTTTCAAGTTAATGTAACATCGTAGGGGATTTGTTGCTGCAAATAGAAATTGTTAGGGAACTTTCCATTAGGTAGCCACTGATGCCAGAAGGCCCAGGGTGACAGTGATGTCATGCCATGACCATGAAGTATACCAGCTGGGTTGATGTGTTCACTGAGAAACCCTGGGGTGTAGGGTGTATAGGGTGTGCCAGAGGTACGGACATCGTGCCAGTACATTGGGGAGTGAGCTCAGCTTGGCTCCTGGGGCCACAGTTGCTACCAAGCATATGTTGGGACTGCTGTGCAGTCCTTTTAAGCTTGGGGCTGAGGGACAGGCCAGAGCAAAGCTTACATCTTTGGAATCCCATTTCCTTTTAGGTGGTAGGCTGCGTCACCCTCATTTACCCATGTGGCTGGCTTCATTAAGTCTGTCTTCACTTATCCAGCACTGCAACTTCTCAGATGAAAAGAAGAGAACCAGGCAGTAGGACTATAAGCTCTGATGCTATCCTGCAACTCCACTGGACTTTCTCCATCTCCTTCTCCTCATTTTCTTCTCCTCTGTAGCTTTTTGTAGCTCCCTTCTCACCTGGCTTCTTTCTGACCCTCTGCCCACCCCTTCTTTGATATTATTTCTGCCTGTACTTTACCCATTGTCCTGTAATTATGACGATTCTTCAACATTTGTCCCAGTTCTCCCTTTTCTGGTCCCTGTGGCAGAACCATCTCCCTAGGGATGACCCCTGCTTCTCTGTTTCTGGCCTTGATTTAACTTTTAAACCCCAGTTCACTCACAATAAATTCCTGCTACTATTTTCCTCACTGTCTCACAGGAATATGAACTCAGAATGTCCCAAACTCAGGCCCTCCTTTCCTAACTTGCTTTTCATTCTTTTTCTCTAATTTCTTTTCATGGTGCCACCTTCACTCCAGGTACCCAAGATTCAGGGAGAACCTCCCTTTATGTCAGTGTTGCTAGGTTTGGCTAAAATTGATATCAGATTGTCTTACTCTTGTTACAAAATCCCTGGAGATAGTTCCTTGAAAGTTTTTTTTAAATAAATTTTTTGAGTTCCAAAAAATGTGTTGAGGTGACATTTGTGAGATAAAATAGCTATCTTAAAGTGAACAGTTTATTGGTGTTTAGCCCAAACTTGGCCCACAGTTTCTCAGATTGGAAAACCACATACGAGACATCCTATTATGAAATGTTACCATACTGTGATGGAGAATGCCCTTTCCTGGGAGCTTTCGTGTGCCTCTCCAATGTTCTTAAACTAATCTTACTTTAAGAGATGGAAGGAGAGAAGTTCATTGTCTGGAACTTACCTTCTAGAAGAGTTGTATTTCATAATGCTTGGAGGGAAGTGCTCATGTGGGTGACAGAAAGGTCTCCAGGGCAAAATAAAGAGGTGTTTATGGATGAAAACTGATCTGAGTCCTTCTTGCATGAGCAGGAAGCCATCTGGGGGACACAGACTGTTGTGGGTATGTGAGTGTCTTCGTCCTAGTACCTCTTACAGGCACCTTTATGTAAGTTTGGAAAGAGAGCCTTGAGAAGAACAAAAAATATCAGAGTAGAAGACATGCTTTCCAGAGACCTTTTGTTTGAGAGAACAATCTGATCAGTGGCTATTTTCTTAAAGGCCCAGACTTTTGCAAATACAGGAAATAACATACGACTGAGACGAAGACTGGGAGTGAAGGGAGGAAAGTTCCAATCCCGGCTTTCCTACTTGCTAGATGTGCAATTTGCAGGCTAATGTATCTCTATGAGTCTCTGTGTCTCTATCAGTAAAGTTAAGAGGCCCTTACTCTGAACCCTTGGGCTGTGTGTGAGATTCTGGGTCCACTAATTCCATAGAACATGAATCTGTGAAGACACTTAATCTGCCTTCCTTCTTGGCCCCTTCTTGGTCTTCTCCATGCATATATGAATCTCTCTACCCAGTTCTGTTGTTCTCAACTTGCATGCAGTCACGTCCTACACAAACCTCTGGCTGTGTGCATCATCCTGATTCATTGGACTAAGATAGCATCTCTTTTATGTATACTAGGAACTTTTTTATTTTCCCGTGATTAGGTCTTTGGTTCAGTTCCTTATAAGTTGACTGACTGTTTTCTGCCCTCCACCCATGATAGTATTTTTGTGGTCATCAAAATCCATTTCCTCTTTTCTTTTATGTTTCCTCGAGAATATTTCCCTAGATCCTTTTGTCACAGGTGGACCTCTATTGAGTTCTAGCCAATAGAATGTGGGTTAAAGTGAAATACACATATCATTGTCAGTCCTGGATTACAAATCCCTGTCTGATGTGATTTTTATTCTTTTCCCTTATTGTGGAAGACTGAGACCATAGGGTTTGTTGCAATTGTAAGAACCTGCATCTGAATCTGTGTTGGATTGTTGCATGCATGCAAAGAAAATATTCATTGTTTTAGGCCACCAAAATATTGGTATTATTTGATAGGTTCTGCTAGCCTGGGACTTAGCTATCTGTAACATGATATCCCCCCAACTTGGTACCAGACCCAGGGAAACAATTTAGCCCTCCAAGAGTAAACTGAATGAGATAAACCTCCCGCTCCCTTTTTGCGCATGTACTGAGCCCTTTCCAATCCCAAGACTCCACAACCCCCCAAGCCTCCACCCCCAGCCCCCAGTAAATCTTTCTGTCTCCTGTTTTACACAGGCAGATGCTCCTTCAAATCAGCAGTTAAACTGTCATTTTGCCCACCTCCCAAACTCTCTCCCCCCAGCCAAAGTTGATAAAGGTAACTACACTCCTTTGTTCTTGTTGAGAGCTTCTACACCTCCCAGCCCCTAAAGCTCTCCCATGCCCTCCGCATTAAAGGCCTCCTCCTTATCTCTCTCTTGCTCTCATTTTCTCTTGCGCCACTTCAGACTGAGTGCCCCAAAATACTCAATCATTATTTAGCACAATAGTTAACTTGTGCTGACTAGTAACTACTATGTGGTTGAGCCTGGTCGTGCAGAAGGGAAGGAGGTGGTCTCTTCTCTTGGAGGTGCCTCTAGTCTGGAAATGGCTCTTTAAGAGCTTGACTTGGAGGAGAGGAAGTTTTAGCTGTAGGTAGCAGGACTGTTTTCAGCCGTAAGGATATGCCACATTGGGATGAGAGGGAAGGGAAAATATGAAGACAGAAGGAGTAATATAAGCAAACATTCAGAATCATGAGTCAGACTAGAAATAACTTTTATTTTCTCAATTAAGGACTGGAATCTTCCTGCTTATTCAATCTTGACATTTCCCATTAACCGTTTCTTTGGGAGACAGTGGGAAGGGCTATACTAAGAAGCTCATGATAAGCAAGACATTGAACTGTTACCAGAAGCAGCCTGAGACATGTGGGCTCCTTGTTTGACAGGAGCCAATTCCTGTCAGCTCTCAGTTTCCTGAAGACTTACTTGAACTTGATATTTGTTGAGAGGAGGAGATGAGGGCTTTGTAAATAATTCGAAAATTGATGAAGCAGCTTTCAAGGTTAATTTTTGCAGAATTTGATTTAAAAAAATTGCCCTGCATGAGGTAGATGTTGTTTTTTTTTGTGGTTGTTGTTTTTCCAGTTTGAAATTATGCCATGAAGTTTTTGAGGGGTAACAATGCAGAGGAGGGCCTTGGGCAAGACAGGTTTACTCTTGTAACCAACAACCTCACTTTGTTACCTTAATATAAGAAAGATTTGTTTCCTTCTTCATATCCAGTGTGGGTTGACAGAGGAACTGTGCTTCACATAGTCATTCAGGACTACAACTTTTCCATCTTGTGGCTCTGCCTTCCTCCAGGACCATGAAATTCAGTTGGCAAATGGAAAAAGAAAGAGTGAAGGAGGGTTGGAGATTCTTATGGGCCACGCCTAAGAACTGCCATTGACATCTACTTTCTAGGGGTCAGAATTCATTATCCTTAACTTCACGGGATCCTGTACACACTGATCGCACAGTGTGTACAGAAAAAATCAGAAATGGGATAGGACAAATAGGTAGCAGTCTCTGTCACAGAAGATGAGTCATCTTTCAAGAGTTCTTTGGGCCTCTTGAAAAGTCATTATCTATGGGTAAAGTCAACTAATACAACAAAACTATCATGTTCCAAGTGGGACTCTGAATTAGCTTTATTCCTGAGACTTTTGAACTCAGAGTGAGGTCCTTAGTTTCCTCTGAACTCAGGATGGAGCCTAGCACTTGGGAACCTGCTTCCTGTTATGTGGAGGGGTTGGATTTCAGTGGCATCTGTCTAGGTCATAACTGTTTCCTCTCTTTTTTGGCACCTTCCCTAAGTCTGTGGAAGGCTCTCGATTTCCTAGCACTCATTATGGAATAATAGCACTGACATATTTCTGGTAAATGGAAGATAATTCATGATATTGAATTAATCTGCCCTAATGCTAAGAGTACCTTAGAAGGAAGTCAGAATGGTATTTAGCAAAGTTGACTTTCAGGATAACTAAAAGTGGGACAAGGATACTCCCCAAATGAAGTGTGGTTAGAAGCATTTGCAAAAAGGTGGGCTGACAAGCACCTTTGCAACTTTGAGCACATTGCCACATGTTCCCATTAATTCATTTCACATGTGAAGTGCCATTATTGTTCAATTTTCTGTAGTCTCATACTGAGTCTCCATTCTAGCAAGAACCTAGAAACTTTCTAATTCACCTTTGCTCCAGCTCTGGAGAAATTATTTGTAAGCCTAAATAGAACTGAACAGTTTTCTGCAAAGCAATTTTCTGAATGTGGAGGGAAGTGACCAAAAAACAAGATGATCTCACTGATGTTAGCTTTAATACTACCTAAACCAATTGCTATACATTTGAAATTTGCCACACTCACTGAAAGTCTTATCCCTAGAGAAAGACACTTTCAGGAAAACACTAATACAATGGGATTAGAGAGTCCAAAATTCTTTTTTTTCTCCCCTTAATGACCTTATTAGAGAAATTACACCCTTGGTAACAATATAGTTAAAAACTCCCTATGGAGTTACTTAGACTGAAAATCTGATTCCTTGGAAAGAAAATGGTAGCTGTCAGCAGTGTTCAGAATGGAATCAATCCATGATTCCATGGCCCATATTCATATATAAACATGAATTTTTTAATCTACATGCATTTGGTATTCATTTTTGATTATCTCTTCTAGCATAACATTAAAATGATTGCATGTCACAAAAGTGTGTCGGTTTTCAATGAGAGCCGAACCATTTGGCAGTTCCACATCTGCGCATAACGTGAAGTAAAGAATTGAAGCTATTATTCAGATCATTATTTTTCATTATTGTTAACAGTAATAATAGAAGCTGCTGCTTGTTAAAGGCCTGCTCTTTCCCCAGTGTTTGCCATGTGTTGTCTCTAGTCCTGATGACAGCCTCAAACCAAAGCTCAGATGTGTTAAGTGGCTTGCTAGAGGTCACCCAGCCAGGAAGAGACCAAGAGAGGCAAAGTGAAAGTCAGAACTAGGGCTGTTGGCTCCAAAGACTTTTCTTTGTTTATGCGTAAGTATGACAGCTTTTGTCACATTCAATAAAGTGTGCATTTTATAAGTATAGAGTTTGAGTTTTGATGGATGGGAACATCTGTGTAACCACAAACCCTGATCAAAGCATAGAACATTTTCATCACCTAGAAATTCTTCTCATGGCCCTTAGTAACCCTTCCTTCCACCCTCAGCCCACCTAACTAAGGACCCAATTTGGGTCAGTATAACTTTCAGGTACTTCATAAAAAAAAAAAACAGAACCATGCAGTTTGTACTCCTGTGTTCATCTCCTTTTGCTCAGCATAAAGCTTTTGAGCTTCACCCACATTGTCATGTAAATCAGTGGTTTGTTACTCCAAAACTCTACTGACAGTTTTTAAATTGAGCCTCTGTTGTCTGTATGTTACACAAGAATTGTTCTGTCCAAGCTATGGCAGTTCCTTTATAATGATAGGTGGAGTAAAGGTGTAGACTTTAGATCATATGAGGTTTCATGGGATCTGAAAAGACTGGGGTGAAGGGGCACCTTGAAATTTTGCTAGTTTATCTGCAGAATGGAGATAAGGCCAGTCTTCTTTATGGATTTATTGTAAGACTGAGTGAAAATGTGTATCATGGAGTGCTCTGCTGGGCACAGAGTAAGTGCTCAGTGGCTATCAGCAATTATTTGGCTTCAGGCCTAAAAAATGAGCTCAAGATTGGACACCACCTTGCAGCAGTTTAGCTGCCTAGAACCATTAGTGGAGATGAGCATTGGGGACACATACCCAACTGATAATGTCTGGAAGCTGATCTGGCCTCATGGTCCAGGGAGATTATGAAGAATTAAGATTTCTTGGTGGACTGATAAAGTACATAAAATACATAGATCTTCAGTGTATCATTTTGATAAATACATACATTCTTATACAACTTATAATCTTTTGAAGACAGAGGACATTTCCATCAACCCAGAAATCTCCCTTATGCTCTTTGATCTTACTTCTCCACCTCTCAAGCAATACATCTCATGTGACTTTTATGAGATACGTAAACCATTTTAGACCATCACATAAGTGGACTATGTGGTGATCTTCTAGAGGAGGACATGAAGACTTTTCTTAAATCCTGAATGCATGCTGGATATTGTGCTAGTCACATTGTATCAGGTATTCAATTTTCATTCAGTTTTCATAACAATCCCATGAGGTGTTATTATTCCCATTCTAAAGATGAAGTAGCTGGGATTCAAAGGAATTAAATAACATGCCCATAGTCCTATAGAGGAAAAGTGTTTGTTATAGACTGAAATGTAAAATTTTATATTGAAATATAATTACCAGTATGTGGTATTTGCAGGTGGGGCCTTTGGGAGGTAATTAAGTCACTTATAAAAGGTACCCAGAAGCTGCCTTGTCCCTTCTGTGTGAGGCACAGGGAACAGAGTGCTCCTATAAACCAAAAGGCAAGGCCTCACCAGACACAGAATCTGCAGAGCCTTGATTTTGGACTACCCAGTCTCCAGAACCATGAAAAACAAATCTCTCATTTGTTTCACCTGTTAGCCATCTAGTTTATACAATTCTCTTATAGCACCCTGAATAGATTGACACAGAAATTGGAAACAAGCAATTGAAAATATGGAAGTGGTTTTGGAACTGGATAATGGGGCTGGGAGAATTTTGAGGTGCTGGGAAAGTTTCTGTTATCTTGACCAACTCTTGGAAGGCAATTCTGGGAGGATTTAGAAGGGTAAAACAGCTGTAGAGAAAACCTTGATCTTCTAAGAGAATATCCAAGACATCCTGAACAGAAAGTTGGTAGAAATATGGTTGGTAGAAATATGGATGGTAAAGGCCATACTGATGAGGGCTCAGATGGCAATGAGGAATGTTTTGTTGGGCAGTGGAAAAAGGCAGTCCTTGTAAGAAAGTGTAGAAAGATTGTCATGTTTCAGGGCTTGGTAGAAGGTAGAACTTGTGAGTGATGAAATTGGTATGTCAGCTGAAGCTATTTCTAAGTTAAGTTTTGAAAGTATGGACTGACTCCTCTTGACAGCTTGTAGTAAAATGAGAGGAGAAAAGATATCTTAGTCTGTCCATAATGAGAATGCTAAGACTGTGGGTGACTGTTTGATGGGTAGAATAGAAAAAAATGAGTCCACTTAATGGGCTCTAGAAGCTATTGACCAAGACCATGGAAGAGTGCCCCTACGGTCCATTCCAAGACCGTCCCTATCACAGGTTTCCCTATCACAGGGGTATGTAACAGTTTCACGTGAAGACTCACAATGCCCGCAGGATGTCAGTACATCTTGTTACTGCCTCACATTGTGGATCTGATCCCTGCAACCTGATGCCGAGCTCCTTGGTCAGCCCAGATGGGTGTCTGTGACTTCAGAGCAGCTCAGGCTGGAGGGCTGCCAAGAGAATGGCAGATCCTAAATTCCACTTTGGATCTGCTGTCTGTCTGCACAAGCTCTGTTCTTTCTGTAAGACCACTTGATACTTCTTAGTCTTGGTGTATTGTGTTTTACATTATGTAGTATTATATTGAAAACTGCATCACCTCTCAAAACATAAAGAGAACTACTGATCACAGGGTGATAAGTGGAAGATGGTGAGACGTGGAGCAAAATTTCTGTCTCACTGATGGCCATATTGTTGTTTTGGATGAAGCGTTTGTTACTTAATGACCGATTGTTCTCATTTTAATAATATTTTGAAGCAAATAGGAAAATTGTAGAGGACTGGGTTTGGAGAGTGTGGTCTGTTATCCACTTGTTTAGTATCACTCTCCATATTTAGGCAGGTGTTTTTCTTGTCCTTCCACCCTCCTTCTTTTTCTCCTATCCTTCTCTATCTGTTCTTCTCCCTTTCTCTTTCTCTCCACTCCTCCCCTTTTTCCTTCTTGCCCTCTATTATATCTCTTTTTTCTCCTCTTTCATGGTGTCTCTCTCTTGTTCTGTCACTCTGTTTCTTTCCATTTTATGTACCTGCTTTTTAAAACCTGTTTTCCTTTTTCTGTTTGTGTGTGTAGAGCAAGAATGAGAAATCCACATTGCTGAGAGGTTTATGGTGCCGTGAGAAGGGCATTGGCCCTCCAGAAGCTCTGATGCTTTGGCACCTGCCTGCTGCCCCCTCTACTATATATGTAGGGCAGGCCTTGAAATCTGTGCACACCTCTGCTTCTCTGCGAAGTACACGTGATGATTCCTTCCCTGCCCACTTACCCTTTTCTCATTCATTTGCTCCTTCAGCAGATATTTGTTGGGTGCCTTGTATGTATCAGGCATGGGGTTAGACATTAGGAAGGGAACCAAACACATCTGGTCCCTGATGTCTGGACACTTAAATTCTAGAAGCGAGATAAAGAATAAACAATCGTGTTTAGCTGAGTGTTCTGCGATTACCTCCTGAATTCCCACGTGCTTATTACACTCATGTTGCCCTGTCTGGAGGCACAGGCACATTTCCTGGTTTTATACTTGATGTGACAGAGTTTTTGCTATCACTTTTATTTTATTTTATTTTACTGTTTTTCAGTAAATATTTGCAGTGCATAATGATTGCATTTATCATGGGGAGTTTGTGTGTGTATGTAACACATCTTAATTTTTTTGTCCCCTTCCCCTCTCATCTCTCTCTGCTCCCTCCAAATCTTGCTCCTCTTCCCATTTGAAAAAACTGTATTTCCATTCCTCCCATTATCTCTCTTTCTATTTCCTTTCCCTTCCTTCCCTCACCTTCCCTCCATCTCTTATTCCCCTTTCAGTTTGAAAAAGATCTCCCTACTTCCTATTATCAATCCTTTGTTTTGCTCTTTATTTATATTTTGGGTTTTTCATGTAAGACAAACTATTTTAGAAAAAAATCTAACCTTTTATCTTGAAATAATTTAAGATACCCAAGAAATTGAAAAAGTAGTATCTAGAGCTCCCTGTATCTTTTACCTAACTTACTCTAAAAATAATGTCTTACATAATCAGAGGATATTGTCAAAACCAGAAAATTGACTACAATCCCAGAGATTGGCCCTGTTCAGATTTCCCTAGTTTGGCACACCCTCCCCTCCTCTCCCCTTCCCTTCCCTCCCCTTTCATCCCCCTCTTCTCTCTCTTCATAGCTGTGTGAAATTTTACTGCATTTGTATATTGAAATGACTGTCCTCACAATCAGGAGGCAGAACTGATCCATCGTACTAAGAAAGTCTCTGGTGTTACTGCTTAAAACTCTCTGTCTTCCCTCTTCCCTAACCCTTGACAACTGCTGATCTGTTCTCCATCACTATAACTTTATCACCTCAAGAATGTTAGATAAATGGAATCAGACAGTCTGTAACGCTTTGGGATTGACCTTTTTCCTCTGCATAATGCCCTGGAGACCCATCAAGTTGTTGTCTGTATCAATAGTTCATTTTGCCATTGCCTTTAAGATAAAAGGACTCAGGAATAGGACACTTGAGGAAGAAATTCTTTTGTGAAAGTATTCATTTTGTTTTGCTTTCAAAGTTAATGTTTGCTAGGTTTTTCCTCCCCTCAGAGTCCTGGAATAATTGATCTATTTGCATCTAATTAGCAGGTTGGCCAATTTGCAGGTTATTATTTATATTATTATTTGGTTTGTAAATTGTTTTCCTACTATTATAGAAAAATCTTTTATGGTCTCTCACTATTGCTTTGGGTTCAATATGTCTGAGAAACTCTCTTCCATGTAAAGTATTCCTTATATTTGTTAGGTTATTGCCAGGTGCTATGCTGAATAATCCCGCAAAATTTAGTAGCCTCACACAGGAAGGTTTTGTATTTTGTTCCTGCAACAGACCATCTTTAAAAGGCTTTGCCCCATAAGATGATTTGGAGACCTAGGTCTGAATCTCTCAGGACCTTAAATTTTCTTTGACTGAACCATCAGCTACGGCAGACTATGGAATGGATCTTGGGTTTGCATGAGTCGAGCCTAGAAGTGGAATGATCCATTCCTTCCATTGGCTAGAATGCATTCGTGTGGCTTTCCTCACTGTGAAGAAGTAGGATGGGAGCCAGTGCAAGGATGGGAAGTAGGATGGGAAGTGCCTTGTGGGGCGTGGCTACATTACAAAATTCTTTACATTATGGAAGAGAGAAGCCACAAACCTTCGGTGGATGGCTATCTCTGCCTCTTTTCCTATGAAAATTCCTATTTTAGTTTAATATCAGTGACTGTAATGATAAGATCCAAGAGTTGAATTGACTATTTGACTAGTTCTGCGTAACCAAAGCTAGTCACTTCCCCTCTTTGAGTCTCACTTTTCTTATTGATAATGCATGCATTAAATTCAGGAATTTGAGAGAGTTTATTTTGTGCTAAATTTACTGGCCTTGGATACATGGAAGAGTCTATGATCTTGGCTGCAGAAAGGTTCTTTAAATCTGAGTTAGTCTGTTAAACCAACCCCATATTTACTGTTACCCATTCATCTTTAACCTAGAGGCTAATGAAAACAGAAACAGCCCTGGGACCACACAGCAAAGCTGCTGTTGGAAATGGGAAGGTTTTGACAGTTTAGTCAAGAGAGCAGTAAATTCTGCTCATGATAAATAATTTACTTGGAGGAATGGAAAGCTGGTCTCACTGTCTGGACTAGCTGGCTACTTGAGGAATGCAAACAATTCTAGTCATGCCAAAGAAAAGAAAATTTATATTCCTGCTCCCTGCCTGCCTATTCCTCATGCTTCTACCATCATTTCAGGAAAAAACAAAACAAAACAAAACAAAAAAAAACACAGATCTCTGTTGGTTAGAGCAGTGAATACCTGATTTCCAGTTCTCCTTATCTCTGCCTTGTCTATGATCGCTGGTAACTCTACCTGTCAACATCACAAGAAAGACTTAATATTGGTTAACAGTGTGTTGATTGATGCTGAGTTTACATCCATGATGAAAGGAGAGGAGGAGATAAAGTCAAATGTCTTTTCAGCCATTTTCCTGCCCCCTTAATTGACAAGACCTGAAGGAAGCCAAGCCAATCTTGTGTGTCTCTGAGTCAGGTTTCATTTTGGGTTGTACATACCATTTCTTTCATGTTCCCGAAGTTGCTTTTCTACCTGCCTGAGAAACAGAGCAGCTCAGCAACAAATTTAGTTCTCTGTTGTTGTGGTTTTCAGGGGTTGGTGCAACTTGGATGCTTATTAAGATTACTGAGGCTCATCATTTTTAATGTTAGGCCCAAGGTAATATTTAATGAGGCTGAAAAGTATGTTAATAAAATTGCTTGTAGTAATTAGCAGAAAATTATAATAGTAGGGTGATGGGGGGAGATTTCATAAATCAGTTAGGAGTGATCAAGACCAATCTCGAATGTCACTATTTGTTATTTTTTGCTTTCAATCATTATGAACTATGCTTTTGCATTTTTATCTTTGGGAAGGAAGTCATTGATTGGGTTCATGCATATTGCTATTATTTTTTTCTATTTTATCCCATTGCAGAGTATCATAGAGAGAACTAGCTAGATGGGTTTTTTGAACAATTCATAAAAACTGTCATGCTGCCCCCTAGAGGCAAATGGATTATCTGTTATTTTACCTTTGTGGCATCATAACTGAAAAGAGAGGCTGTCAGAGACTGCTGAGATCAGAAGAAAAGATATGAGATTAGAAAAAAGGAAAGTGGTGAAATTTGCCACCCAGAAAGTAGAAAAATAGAAACAAAGACGAAAGTCAACAAGCTCAACTTTTTTTTTTTTTTTTTGGTGGGAGGTGATAAGAGGTCAGATCGGGCACCAAGGTTTTAAAACCAAGGTTCTTCCTAGTATCATTTTCCATTTAATACTTCTATTAACCCTTCTCTGCTTATCCCTATTTTGTGTCACAAGTTGGTTTAGAGGTAAAACCTTTATGAGAAAGACTTCTGGGAGGCCAGACATCTTATCATTATCCCAGTTAGGATTTAGACTAGGCTTCTTGAGGGTTTTGTTGGTGTTTTGTTGTTGTCATCAATTTTGGTATCTTATCTTATTTTTATTTTTATTTTATTTTATTTCAGTTTATTTAATTTTGTTCCTATTCAGACTGGGGAGTCTTTGAAAAAACTTAAAAAGGACAGTAGCTCCCAGTATTTCAAGTATCTTAGACAACAGTCACTTGATTCATATAACAGAGTCTAAATTATTGAGATACACATATTAATTTCTTCCCCCATTTCCTCTATCCCCTTATCCTTTGTGTTTATTGAGAACCTACTCTGTGCAAAGGAGGCTTGGTGCTAGTTTCTGGAGATACAGCTAGGAGAAAATACTATTTCTGCCTTCCAGCCATGGTTAGCATGCCGTTTCAATATTGTGGGTAGCAACCACGTACATGTTGGGCAGCTCCTTCTTTCAGAAGGAGTGGGAAATTGAATTGTTTGGAAGGTGGAATTATATATCTAGGCAGAAATGCAAGGGCAATCATTCCAGGCAGGAAAAAGGGGACAAAGGCTGGAGCGGAAGCATGCAGAAAAGTCAGGGATCTAGGAAGCTCTCCAAAGTCCCGTGATGCTGAATTGTCCAGCGTGTCATGTGAATGGCAGGTAACAGTCCCTGGGAGTTTGTGTAATGCCAGGGATGCTTCAATCTGTTTGATGATGAGGATGGCACTCAAGGAAGCCTGGCCAGATCTGCGTTTACAGAGACCATACTAATAACAGGTGCATGGGGTGGGTTTGAGGGGAAAGCCCAGGGGCCAGGGACCAGGGAGGAGGCTGCAGTAATGATCCATGCATAAGCATCAAGAACAGTGGTATTGGAGGTAGAATGGGGTGGGGAGTGGATGTGAGAATATTGAAGATAACTGGGAGATGGGGAAGAGGTAGAAGGGACACAGGAAGATAAATCGGTCAAAGGGAGCAGATGCAAATATGATCATGATATGTGGTCCTTTATGACAAGTTTCTTTTGCTTACCACAAATGTTTTTAAGGTTCACCTGTTTTGTAGCACATATCCTTACTTCATTCCTTTTATGACTGAATCATATTGCTTTGTATGTACACAATGCAATGCAGGCAGATTGAGTACCTCTTATCTGACCAGAAGTGTTTCATAGAGTAGAGTTTTTCAGATTTTGAAATATTTGCATAGACTTTACTGGTTGATCACCTCTAATCAGAAAGTCTAAAATTTGAAGTACTACAAAATCTGACAAATCTTGAGTGCTGACATCATACTCAAAAACTTTCAGGCTTTATAGCACTCTGTATTTTGAACTTTCAGACTGGGGATGGTCAAGTAGTACCACATTTTGTTTATCTGTTCATTTGTTAGTGGAGACTTGGGTTACTGTTGCCTTTGGTTATTGGGAATAGTGCTTTTATGAGTATGTGATGCATGAGTTTTTGTTTGAACATCTCTTTTTAATTCTTTGAAGCTATATATTCCAGATATGGGTAGGGAACCAAGAAATGGGGGGGGGCAGGGAAATGAGAGTTCTAAAAAGGGAGGATTGTGACGTGCTGTGTACATGCACCAAGTTCTTACATCATGTACTACAAATATGTGTAAAAAATAAGTATATCTATCTCTTCATCCATCCCTCTCCAAGAGATGCAAGGAGGTTGGGAGGGGTTAAAGTGAGAAGTGTCATGTGTATTTATCAGCTCTCCATGATGAATGTAATCATTACCTACTACAAACGTGTACCAATAAAAAAGAAAAAAGAAATACAAATAAAGTTAAAAAAAGAGCAGAAAAGAAGAGTAGAATTGCTGGATCATGTAATTCCACATTCAACTTAATGCAGAAAGACATACCAGAATAGGCAAATCTATGGAGACAAAAGTATACAGTATTAGTAGTTGTTGAGGGTTGGGGGAGGTTGGAGGCCTTGGAGGTTGATAACTACAGACTTTATGTAATGAAAATGTTCTAAAACTGACCATGCACTTATCTGTGACTATGTGATGGTTGCACATATCTGTGAATATATTAAAAACTACTGAACTGTACCTTGCATACTAGTAAATTGTGCTGGTACATAGTGCATACTAAATACACCCTCTCCAATCTGTTGCATAAGTGAATAAAGTGCTTTTGTCATCCATGGAACTGGTTTATTATATACGGCACATAATACTTTGTTTTACAGAATATCCAGGTGTCCCGAGCTTTAGATTCAGTAAATGTGTTCCTTTGTGCATTTATACTGCATTTTGAATCATAATCTTTGTTGTGTGGCTGTTTCCTGCCAAGCTACCACCATAAAGCCAATTTCTTTTAACCCACACCAGTAAAAGGCTGTGCTGCCCAGAAGTGGGCTGTCTTTGGGGACATTGGAGGGTCCCGTGATGGGAGTCCTGGACTCTTAAATTACATGTGCTGTGTTCAGACTATTTTTTTTTTGTTCCCATTAAGCTGTTGGTCTAAGTATCAGAAATGGTTTCAGGAATATTCATTCATTCGTTCATTTATTCATTCATTCATATTTATTCTTTAAAATATAAAATAAAAATCACCTTTAAATGTTTAGATTTTCAAAAAGTTTGCTACATTTTTAAGGAAAAAAGTCTTCTTGGGAATTGTATTTTTTTTTCTAGAGGCATTTAGTTCTAATTGGTAAAAAAGTTACTTATTAAATAGAATCCATCTGTCTATCTATCTATCTATCTATCTATCTATCTGTCTATCCATCTATCTGTGTATCTTAATCTATCTGATATAGCTATCTATAATTTTCCCTGCCACATGGTCAGGGCTGAATCAACCAGCTGCACTGGGAGTAGCGTTGTCCTTCCTGTTTACTACTGTGTAACTTTAGAGCTCAGAGGATGAGAGAGGATGCTCTTGCTCAATTCTCCCACTTAGCCAGCTGCTGTAGTCTAGATCCTTTATGTCCCCCAAAGGCCCATTTATTGAAGGTTTGGTCCCTAGACCATGGATCTGATAGGATCTTCAGGATAGGAGGCCTAGTGGAAGAAAGTTTGGCCAGTGGGGTTGTGCCCTTGGAGGGAACCTTGTGGCTCTGGCCCCTTCCTGTCCCTCTCTTTGTGTTACAGATGCCTTGAATGAACAACTTTTTCTGACACATGCTTCCTCAGTGATGTACTATGTCACCACAGACCCAAAAGCAACAGGCCAACTGACCATAGACTGAAACCATGATCCAAAATAGAATTTTCTTCTTTTTAAGTCAGTTAACTCAGGTATTTGTTACAGTAATGGAAAACCAGCACATCAACTTTACCTTCCTCACCTATACAAATGGGAATTATAAAAGATTGGGAGAACAGGCTGAAAAAAAGTCATGTAAATATTTGGCATAAAACTGATGGCACAACAATAGCTCAGTGTGTGTTAGCAATTATTCTTACCTATAAACATTGGCTCAGGAAGATTCCTGAGCTAGTGTGAGTTCATAGAGGTGGATGGTGGCAAATCAGACCTTCTGGCTCTCACTGAAGTGTTGGGTGCAGGGGTTAACAGGCCTTCTGCCACTACCTAAAGCATATTTAGATCCAAATGAGTGCTCCAATTGTCCCCCAGAAAGTGAAGCTTACTTGTAGGAGATACTTGTGCAGGAATATGCAGGGCATGAGAACTGAGAGCCTCACGTGAATGGCTTCATTTGGAGTTAAGCTCAGAGACAGCCTGCAGTTGATTCTGCAGTTCTGTCAGCTGTGGCAAGAATTAGGTTGTACATGAGGAGTACCTTCTCCATAACCTAGACTCACCCGTGTCTGAGATGTTTGAATCCAAATAATAATCACGTGACAAACTTTATATTGTGATTCATACACCTACTACTAAATTTCCATCTCTTAGAAAATACATTGAAGAGATACTCTTTGTAGATGCCACATTAGAGAAATGATGAGCTTCTGTTTTGAACTTTTGGGGTATTTGTTTGTATATGTTTTTAATTTTTTTTTGGTGTTTTGGATTGAACCCAGGGCTTTGTACATACAAGGTAAGATCTCTACCACTGAGCCACATCCCCAGCCCATGTTTTTAATTTTTAACTAGCCTCTCATGAATCCAATAGATATTAGATGTGTGAATGGACTCTTTCTTTTCCCAGAGAGTATTAGTATTTCTCAATGCAAGACTGACAGAATGCTGCAACACTTAGGGATTTGAATGTTAACCCCCATTGCCTGCTTTGCCACCATCAACTTGGTCGAGGATGGTGAGTGGGAGAGGTAATTAGTTGTCTTTCTTATGTTTCTTGGATGAGTGGGTCATAGTCTTTGAGGTGAATCAAGCTATGTTGCATTGTCTTGTTCAGCCATCAGCTGTCAGTGCTGATGGCTTTGCCTGACAATCTTGCTGTGGGAGCCAGGCAGGGGCATCACAGAGAAGCCCAGGGCAGATGCATTACTTATAATGGAGAGTGGTCAGACAGAACTGAGCAGGCACTTTGGTGGGGGTGACTTGCAGAAAGATTGTGGTTGGTCAACACTTTTGTCCTGCTGTGGGACCAGGGATGTGACAGGGCTATTTCACATGTCATGAACTTTGCCACATTGTCAATCCTATTTGTCTCTCAGTTGTGGAGTGATGATATACATTTGAAATTTACTCTCACCAGAAAAATAAAAATGGAAACATATTTTTCTCAGAAGAATTTGGAAAAATAATGGCTAATATTCATTAGACTTCTTTATGGGAATCACCAATACCTTTCTGTTTGGCTCCTTTGAATCTTTCCCATAGCTGTGGTTTTTCCCCATGGTCCCTGCTATTCTGATAACTAGCAAACCTTCTGGATGGGCTTCCTGCATCCTCTCTCTGTATCTCCAAATCTGAGCTATGGCATGCAATTGCCACATGAATGTATCTAAGATCTGGCAGCTGGCTGGGCCTCTGTAATATACACACCCATCCTGGCTTGCCCAGAGAGGGTCTTCATAATTGAGTCCAACTAGATTCTCCAACCAGGACTCCTAGACCATCTACCTACCCAACATCAGTAACAGCATCTTCTGCATATCTGTGTTTCCCAAGCTACCATCTTCTCATTTTCTTTCTTCTTTTGGAGTCCCCTTTCTCCCTCATCCCACTTCACCTACCTATCAATTCCCAGGAGATCTTTTTCTTCTTTGGAGTGTGACGTTCTCATGTGCTGTTTTGGGGCTGAGCCCATGACCCTTCTCAGCATTCTTAGGTTCTCTTTCTCATTGCTTTCTAGAAATGTTTGATGCAGTCAGTTCTCTTTTAACATATCATGAGATCTTTACGGGAAATGCTTGTTTCTTTCATCCTCATACCCTTGAAACAAAGAAGCAAGCAGTAGGTAACGGTGGTGATGAGACAGTCCTGGGTTCAAATTGCATTTACATCTGTGTGACTTTGGGAATTTAACTTTTCTCAGTCTCTACTCTGCAATGGCAACAAACCAGACATTGTTATAGAGTTTACTATGAGAATTAATTGAAGTAATCTGTGTAGCACTGAAATAGCACAGGGGAGGTGAGCTAAATAAATGTTACTTGCTATTGTTCATCATCATCATCATCATCATCATGACCTTCATCATTGTCATCAACACTGGTGCCAGAAAATGCTAGATACTAAATAAGTTTTTATTGAATAGAATGGCTAAATAGATGAGTCATATAAATCTTTTTGTTGAATTCCTATGTCTTTCAAAATGGAGTTAATAAAAGAACATTAATTTTCTCATCCTTCTTTTTTCTTTGAACTTTATCTCCCCTCCCTGAGAATGAACATCTGTCAGACGTTACCAAAACACTTTACTTGCTTACACGACCCAAGAACATTTGGAAGAGAGCCATTTTGCCCAAAAAGCAAATAGCTGAAGTCAGGATTCATCTCCCTGCTGGTTGAGTGACACCCTATTTTCCCCTCTTAAAAGAACTAAATGGCCTATATTTCTTTTTTAAATTAAAGTGAGTGAAAATGAATTTCACAACTCCCCTGGAGATGACTGGAGACACACTGGGATGTCAAATAAAAAAGTTGGGAATTGCTGAGTTCAAGCTCAGCACTGTGGGTTCCCAAAAAAGATGAAACATGAGAAGCATCCAGCATGGAGGAGGATGGAGGAGGAAGTTGGAGGGAGAATCAGCAAGGATAGATTATGTAGCATAGATATGAGGGGACAAGAGAAGGGAGGGGGAAGGGAAGCTGTGTTGAAAAGAAACCGTTGAATGAGTGATCTTTAACTTCAAAGAGAAGAAGCAAAACCTGTCCAAGACATGTCAAATAATTGCCCAAAGAATATCCTTGGCCACTCTATGAATGACTCCTCAATATGCAAAAATATTGAAAGCAGAGACGAAATTATTGTTTTGAGCTTGGAAATTTCTCAGTTCTCTGACTTTGCTAACGAGATTTGAGGCCATTATCCTTGTTTGGCTGTGAGCTTTCGTCAATAGCAGAGCTTGTGTCTCCTAAGAGATTGTGTACTGAGCTCATTTCAGTTTAATAAGTGTTTATTGAAACTCAGGATGTGTCTAGGGCTAGGATCAGATCCATGCTGGATGCTGGAATTGGGATGACTAGTTCCTTGGGCCTAAGGGGATTCTTGATGAGATAAGGAAAACCCTTGAGGAATTTCAGATTGATGTGGCTCTCTCTCTCTCAGCTCCAGTGCTCAAACCATCTTATCCCAAGGAGGACATTTCTTTCTGGGGCTTGAGAAGGACTGAGATGGCAGCTCCATTAGTCTGGGCCCATGAGTGCCCCTGCCTATATTCTCACCATCCCCAGTCTTTTTTCTTGTCACCTACAGTGATCACCTCAAATCATATGACAGAACACATCACCCTTTTGGCTCTCTGTTGGACCTGGCTTCCTTTTGCACTTGGAACAAAATGTAAACTAGTGTGGCCAGAAGGCCCTGTGTGATTTCACCTCTACTGCCCCCTTACATTCTGTTCACTCTCATTTCTAAGCTTTTGCATTCACTATTTTGTCTTTTTAAAATGTCCATCCTTAAACTCTGTGTGGCTTAGACTTCCCTACTTAAAGTTGCTTAGATGCTGAATCTAAACTTACCATTTCCTTGCATCACCCCTCCCTCTCTCTGTTACCTGTATTTAGTCTTTCTAATTATTATTTGTTTTCTTACTCTTCTTTTTCTTCTCCCACTAAATCGTGAGCTTATGAGGGCTTGTTTGCTGCTTTAGTCCCAGTGCCCACCGTGCGTTAGTTTCCTAATGAAAAATTGGAGTTGAGTTACTGTACCTGATCTTCCTAAGGCATCTAGGCCAGTACCAAAAACCCTCTAGTGAAATTGGCTTAGGGATGAGAGGAATTAGGGAAGGGGTGTCACTAACTCAGGGAACCTGGACTGAATCTCCTATCCCCTTGGCTCTGGGTTGCCTTGTTTTAAAAACAAATTATCCTCAAGTATCCACCCTCTTGGTTCTCAAAATTCTTTGAGTGTAAAAGCTCAGAGACCTAACAGTCTCTTGATTGACAGTTCCTTGCCCCAAGCCTGCCCCAGAAATGTTTTCTTGAAGAGATGTTCCTCCCTGCCTGCCTGTCTCCTGGTGACGTTTTTAGGCTTACTTAGAGGCTGTTACCCCTTCTTAAGTAGTTGCACGCCAGACACACCAAATAACCTTAACATCGAGTGCTGCGATAGGAGAGTAGAATAACAATTTGATTTCAAGTGCTTAAAAGCTAAAGGCCTCTACATCACAATTGCTCACTTCCTTGCTTTAACAAGTTAAATGAGTTCTGTATGAATTTTTAAATTCACTCAATAACATTTTATTGAGTCGTCTGTCCTGCACACTGTGCTGGCTTGGAAGCCATGGAAAGCACTATGGTGGAAGCTTCCTGCTACTGTGAGCTGTCCGGAGAGCACCATCCTGAGCATCTCACACCTTACTGCAACTCCTGGAAGCAGAGGCAGTCCGTTTCCCTATAATCCGAGTGGAGAGCACAGACTTGGAGAGGTTGTCTTTGTTGCAGACATGAAACCAGGCCTGTGACTAAGAGGGGAAAGTTTGATGTGGTGTCTGCTCCTGAGGAGTGTATCATGTATTGATTAGAGTAGGAGTAACTCAACATTAGAAGGAGTGAGCTGTTGTGCATCTCTCTCTGTGCACCTTTCTTTCCAGAGGGGGAGACTGCAGCCTTCCCGGGCTAGGCAGTCTCCCTGGTAGGCACAGTCCTCTCTAGACAGCTAGATGGCTTTAACCTCAAAGTCTTCAGGGTGCTCTGCTCAGCTCCTCTCTGGTGAGATCAACCTTTTCTCCCAGGGCAGGCACTTAAGCCACTGAACCAAACTCCCGGCCCTGGTTTTTTGAGGCAGGGTCGCACTACGTAGCTCAGGCCAGCCTTGCGCTCGCGTTGTAGCCCAAGCGGGCCTCGAACTCACAATGCTCCACCTACCTCAGCCTCCCGAGTGCTGGGATTAAAGGCGTGCGCCACCACGCCCGGCTTGATTGTGCTCTTGTACTGGGCTCCCTGGCAGGATTTGCTTTCTGATCTGCCAGAACCAGAGGCTGCTCTGGAACCCCAGATTCTGCTGAGGACTAATTATTCTCCAGCTCTGTGGGTTGAATTCTTGCCATTTTCTGCTGTGAATCGCCAGACCATGATACTGTTATGTCTTAGAAGCTACCACTGGTTTTCCACTGCATGCTCCTGAGATCCCTTCAACCTAGCATCCACAGATGCTAGGGTTGAGCACCTTAGCAGTCCTTGGTGTTGGGACAGCAGGAGGAGGGGGAGGAAAGGAACACTGGCCTGACAGTCATACCACTTCCCAGACTGGTGTTATAAAAATGCTTCATTAAACCTTTTATTATTCAAGTCGTTAAATCACTGAGTAACCAGGGAAGGTCATGTTTCTACTCACACTTCAATTTACTATTTGTTAAGTGGGAAGGCTAGACTAGATAATTTTATAAAACTGTGGTCTAGGGTCTCTGTGTCTGTTCTTTGGCCTGTCCTTAAACTTTAACATATCCTAATGTAAGGATCATGAACTTTGGAGGTGGGGAGGATTGAGGTAAGTTGGCACCTTATAGGCTGGGTAACCTTGGGCAAGGTAGTCATATTTTCTGAGACTTGATTTCTTCACTTGTAGAATGATCAATGCTAGACCCTTCATCAAAGATGGTTATGAGGACAGAATAGAATAATTCAGGCAAATTACTTAGTCTATGTCTAGCACAGTAAAATCTGGTGAAATATTAGTTAAACCTTAGCTATGTCTTCCTTTTATATTGAAATGAATCACCTGTTGGGCTCTTCCAGGGCCTCCACACAAGGCCAAGGGAAGGGGTCTGCTGCTGGCCTCTCAGCCCTCTGCCAGGCACTGTGTATTTGCAGGTGGCACTAACCAGAAGTGCCTAGGTTCTTGGTAGCTGGCATACCTGAGTCTGGCAGGAGGAGGGTCACTTGTTTTTACAGCCAGTGCCCTGGAGATTAGAGATACAATGGTTGTATCTTATTCAGCACTTACAGGCTGTTTGTATCCCTTTCAAGATTCTGATGGCCACAGGGGAGTAGCCAGGGGCTATTTCCCAGGAGACCTAGCCACAGACTACTTGGCATTCAAAAATCATGATCCTGCATGTGGATGTGAACATAACTGGAATAAATGCAATATAGTGGGAAATCAAAAGATGAGACTCAGAAAACATGACTCAGATGATATTGGAGAGAAGTTCAGTCTGGAAGAAAGAAGGGAGTGGCTTAGATGTACTGCAGCTTGTGATGCAGGAAATACTGGCAAGCTGGAAGGATGGTGGGCACAGATGGATGTGTGAGTGAAAAAGTGCCCTCTCCACCACCTTGACCTGAGGCAACTCTCCTTGTATGGTCAGTCTTGTACTTGACTGAGAAAAAAAGGCAGATTTAACTCTGTGTTCAGAGGCAGAGGGGAGTTATAAAACCTCTACTCATAAATGATTCTAAGGTCACCAAGGGGGACTGTTCTTGAGGCAGAGATTTGTGGGATCAGAGTGTTTGCAGTTAGACCCTCTCTCTTTCCCTCCTGTACTAGGATCTTCTGTCCCTGGGAGCCATTTTTCATTTCCAAGGCAGAGCCAACTGTTGGCTCCGTGCAGGACAAGTTTGGCTTTAGGAGATGATATATAGTATCCAAGTGTGGTGCCTGGTTATTAAATTATCCCCTGGATCACTGAGCAGTGAGGTGTTTTAAATTGTAGCTTGTGGGCTTTGTGGAACCTCTGCATTCTGAATTTGCAGTGAATAAACAGAACACATGCCTACTATGCTCCAGAAGCTATGACACTGCTGGCTTTGAGAAATGTCTGTACCTGAAGAGGAGAAGGGTTGGAACTATCCTTTCATGGGCATCTATTATGTGCAGACCTTTGGCATGTTTGGTCTGTTTGATCACCACCACAGTTGTATGGAGCAGCTGTTCTACAAATTGGAAAGTTGAAGCTCGATTAGGTTAAAAGACTTGCTGGAAATCAGAATTGGATGCACCACTCACCTAGAGTTAGAATTCAGACATGATTTCAGCTGTACAAGTCTGTGCTTTTTTATTGAATGATAAATATTTAGACTAAGGATTGGCAGAAATTTTCTGTAAAAGACCAAGTAGTAAATGTTTTAGGTTTTGAGGGATATAAAATTTTTTGTCACATTTACTTAACTTTGCTCTTGTACCATGAAAGCAGCCATTGATAATACATAAACACATAAGCTTATCTGTGTTCCGATAAAATGTTATGCACTGAAACATCTACATTTTTCCTGTGTTGTAGATTGGTCATGCATGGTTTAGAATCCAAAAAGTTTAAACTATTTGACCTGACAGTAAACACTGAGTTGGCCCAAGTATCGATGGACATCTGGGTTTCCTTTCCAGCTGAAAATGATTCTCAGAAGTGATATGTCTTGTGCAGTGATCTTAAGGCCCAGAGATGCAAGTGACCCATTACTACACTCCCTCCAGGCTAGCAAGGTCTTCCTACAAGCAGATGCTGCTGTCTTTGGGGAAGCAGGGAAGACTTGTGCCTGTGGTCCACACAAGAGGCATGTGAAGTAAATGAAAGAGGACAAGATTATGATTTTCTCCTCTGGTGTCTCATTCATAAATTTAAAAATCCAGTGCTAAAGTTAATCATAGCAACATTTAGGAACATCACTTGTATTCTTAAAGGAAAATTTGTTTTTTTCCAAATTAATATCACACCTAAGCAATGCATAAGGAAGTCATACAGCAGAGTATGCAAGAATATATATGACTTAATAAAGAGATCTGAGCTCATATCACTGCCCTGCCACACACTAGCTGTGGTCCTGAGCATCATTTAGAATCTGTGAGCCATGATTTCCTCAGCTCTTAAGTAATTATAGAGAGGTTGTCAAATTTTGCTGCATTAGAATCACCTGGAGGGCTTATTAAAGCACAGATTGCTGGGCTCTCTGCCCAGAATTTCTGATTCAGTGGGTGTAGAGGAGCCAAGAATATGCATTTCCAACAACTTCCATGGAAATACTGAGGCTTCTGGCCCGGGGACCTCACTTTGAGGCCCGCTACTCTAGAGGATCTTAAATGTTCCGGGTTCTATTTCCCAGAAGATACAGTTGTTAAATGAGTAGAAACAGGAAACTGGAAATTCCCATTGCATCCTTGGGCATTCCAAGTGGGAGTATGGAGATTCTCCCAGCTTTGAAGCAAATGATAATCATCCATGGTATGTGAAAATGGCCTCAGAGAAGTCCAGCTCTCCATGGTTCCATCAGGGAACAAATGAGAAAGTTTGGCAAGAGAAGGAGAGAAAGATCTGGGCTGCCTCTTTGGTTCCTGAGAGAAGTGCTAGAGTTAGCAGGAGTTTCTGCCTTTCAGCACCAAGGACAGCGACCACCAGTTACTTTTTGCGAGTTCAATCTAGGGTTGTGGGAGGGTGATAATAATACAGGGCCAGTGCTTTTCAGCATGGAGGCTGGCATATGGCAAGCATCCAGTAAGTTTAAACTGTTATCATTTTGTGTATTGTAAACAAAAATCTGTTGTTTCAGAAATATAGAGTGAATAATCTCTTTATTCTTCCTAGTTCCATTCTCTGTTGGTAACCACCATTGGCCATGTGGGGCATACCTTTTAAGAATTTTCTTTGTTGATAGACATAGTTCATAATTCTAAATCATGACAAATAGCCACCTAAAAGAGCTGTAGTTTATCCTTAATTCCCAGAACTAGTTTTCATCAGTCTTTTTGATCTTTTTATTACACAGATGAAAAATAATTTTGATTAGCACTAATTCAATTTCTGGTGAGGTAGAAAAATCTTTTCAAATGCTCATTGATGTTTTGAATTTTTTGCATTTTGTGATTTAGCTGGTTTTACCCTTCATACATTTTTCTTTTAGATGTCTTTTTTTTTAATTTGTAAGTGTTCTTTGGACATAAGGAATATTAGTTCTTTCATATATGTTGCGTTATCTTTTCCTCAGGGGTTGTTGTCTTTTTCCTTGATTACAGGTTTTCATTTTTATCACACAGAAGTTCTTTGTGGTTGTTATTTTCTAAACTTTTATGTGGTCAAATTTATAAGTATTTTGTTGCTGGTTGTTCTTTTCGTGACCAGAAAATCTTTCCTCACTTTTGAAAACAGATTTTTCTTTTTCTGGCACCTTCATGGTTCCTTATTTCTTCTTTTCTTTTTCTTCCTTCATTTTTAAAATTTAGGTCTTAAAAGCATTGAACCATGATTTTCATATTAATAGTGCTCTGGTGTGGATCTTAAATGTCTGCTAAAGGTCCATTAGTTAAAGGTTTAGTTACTTGTCTGTGGCACTGTTAGGAGATGGTGGAACCTTTGAAAGGTGGAACCTCGTGGGAAGAAGTTAGAACTTCAGACCTGTGCCCTGAAAGCGAGTACTGGGACCCCAGCTTCTTTCTTTATCTTTTTGCTGGCTGGCTGCCATGAAGAGAGAGGTCTTTTCCATCATGTGCTCCTGCCATGGTGTTGCTATTCTTTCACAAATGCAAAGCAGCAGGACCAAGTGACTGAGGACTGAAACCTCTGAAATCATGAGCATGAATAAACCTTTTATACTTTAAGATGATTTTCCCAGGTATTTTTCATAGCAATGGAAAGCTAACACATGGAATAATGTAGAGATGTTGCTTTATCACTATTTTATTCCAAGATGATAGCTAGTTGTCCCAATGGCTCTTTTTGAGTAAAGCATATTTTTCCTGCTTCTAGGCAGTGCGAACTGAATAATTATTCCCATGATCTTGGAAGCTTTCTATTCTATTCATCTAGTGATACCATCTTGGTTTACTGATTGAACTATGAAATGGTTTCACATTGGAGAGGAGTGTTCTCTGATTAATCTGAAATCTCAAGTTTCCCAGGAAACTTTACATGCTTATTCTTATAAAAAAAAAAAAAAGAAAAGTTTTCCACTCCCATCTTAAAATCTTGTTTGGACTTTGGTCCTGCATTGGGTTTGCAGATTCATTTAGAGACCACAGACATTTTTACAGTATTGAACTTACATCTCTTGTGCTCTGTCCCTCAGTGGAGTTTTACAATTCCCCACTTTTAGGTTTTGAACATTTTTTGTTTATTCCTTATTCATCTTTGTTTCTTCTGTGTATGGGATAACAATTTCTATCTGATTTTTAATTGGCTACTTCTGATATAAAAATATGTTTCTTCAGGCTTATTTTATATCTGGCTCTCATACTAAAAATCTTCTGTTTATCCTTACAGTTTTAAGTTATATCACAGAGTTTTAAGGTACATGATACTATCATCTACACATAATGGAACTCTGCCTTTTCTTTTCAAATATGTATGGTTCTTTTAATTTAATTTTAGTTTTTGCATGTACTAGAAATTTCAGTGTGATTTTAAATAATCATGATAATAGAAAATATCATTTTTCCTTTTCCTGATTCTATTACAGTGTTCTGGAATTCTATTAAGTAGGGTGGTTATTTTATTTTTGAGATATTCTTTACCACAAATAGGAACTGGCATTTAAGTTATTTTTTAGTTCATGTTTTTATATCACTAAGAAGCATTAAGGTTGTCAGATTGTTTTTCTTGATAGACTTATTATTTTTCTGAATTATATAACTGAACATCCAAATATTAAAGTATTGTAATTAACTTCAATTATTATTTTTTTTTCTTTAATACATTACTGGATTTGATTTGCTAGTACAGTATTTTACACAACTTCTTAATCCCTTTTCTGAACCTTTTGGGTGAAATGTGTTTGTAATTCATATTTTATTAGTTTTTTTGGGAAGATAATATGATGCATACATTGTGACTATTATATAATAACTTCATTAGTATTCTGTGAATCAGCACTTAACTAAGCACATTAATACTGATACAGCCAAGCATGAATGCAAAGCTGAGTTAGATAAACATGTGCTATTACTTTTGTTAATTCTATCTTTGGATAAAATTTTCTAATTTATAAAACACTCATTTGACCTAATAAATCCATTTTTTCTCTTTATATATATTTTCTAACTGAATAAATTGATTGATCAGTTCATTTGTTTTCATTCTAATTTAATAACAGAATTAAAAATATACCATTGTGTTTGAATACAGTTTTGGCTGTGCTTTGAAAGTTTTAAATGATATATTTTTTCATTTTCCTAATTAGTCTGTACTTATATTTTACTTCCTCCTAAATGCAATAGTTTAGCATATTGTTTTATAGTTTTTCAAGTGGTTGAGTTTTTAAATATTAACCTATTATAACTAATTTTAAATTTTATTACTGCATTGTGGTCATAGAATATGACCAGTCCAATTTAATTTTCAGAATTTATTTTTGTGTTTAGTTCTTATGTTTTCTAAAAAATAAAACAATTTGTTCTTTTCCTTTCTTCTCTTTTACATCCACTGCACACACTGCAATGCTTTATGAGAAATTTAAGAAGAATTACTTTTCCTACTAAATATGAATAATATGGATTAGGTTGTACATTAATTATTATGTGTCAGATCCCCCCACCCCTTTTTTGGGGGGGCAATGTAAAAATGAAGTATGTGTGATCTACAGGACCATCTCATTCAATTTAATAATACAGATGAAAACATAAAATATAATAATGTCATCTTTCCTCTGCTGACTTTAAAGGGATTGTTCAAGAAGGAGATTTTCCTCCAACTCCTTTTGCCTTTGTCTTTTTGTTTGGGCCCCTAATATAATATGGGAACAGACCCACTGACACCCAGAGGATGGGAGGGCCTGCTGTAGAACTGCTTTCTTTGGGGTAGATCCACTATGAAGCTACAGTACAGGGCAAACCCCTTTCCACCATCACCTGCTTAACAGGACCATGCATATTAGTCCTATACTTATTAGTACATATTAGTGATGCCATGTATATTTTAAATTAGCATGTCTCATCTGGAAGATTTTCAACCAGGCAGCCTGCTGTAAATGTGGAAAAGCAAGACTCAACACTGGAGAGTAAATAACTTTGTATGATGGAATCCCAATTCAGTTTTCTTAAACTATTGTGAACCTCTTTACCCTTAATCACTGGGCTTCAACATTCAGGTACACCTAAAGATGATTTAGGCCTCAGTGGTTATCTCTGATCTGTGTGTCGAACACCAATTCCCTTGCTCCTTCCTGCAAAGGATCATGGAGCATCTAGAACACTAGGAACAAAAATGAGGATGATTTCGATAAAATCATTATCTTCTAAAACAGAGGCCAAAAAATTATAGCCTGGCAGCTAAATCCAGCCCTGTGGTCATGTTCAGGTTTCTAGCTGTTTTTCTAAATAAAGTTTTATTGGCACACAGCTATACCCATTCATTTGTGTAGTGCCAGTCTTTTGTGCTACATGGCAGAGTTGAGCAGCTGCTTCAGAGACTCAAGCATCCACAGGTTCTAAAATGTTTACCCTGTGATCCACAGAGACACCTGATATAAAAAGTTAAGTCCTAGGCAGAAAGATAGCATAGATTCCCAAAGTTCTGAAACACTTTGGAGGTCTAGGTGTTGTTGATGAAGTTGGGTCCGCTTCCCAGTGGTCTTGCTGACCCTCTGGGTCTGATCACAGGTTAGTGCAATGGAAAATGCTGAAGTCTTTGAGTGGCATGGGGGTGAAGTTGGCATCCAAACCCAGCCAGCCAGAATGGAATCCTGCTTCCTTTGCTTCTGTTTATTCTTTCTTTTTTTTTTTTTTTTTCCATAGGAACATCACTGGGAATGAGGATGAGTTTCTTGTTTCTAGTTCTCCAATTTCAACTTTGTTCCCAATAAACTTTGAGGAATAGATAGGAGTTGGTCATGCTGAAGAAAAGATGGTAGTGCAGACATTGAGGATTGGAGGAATGGACAGCAGGAAGTACTGGATGAGCACAGATAAACTCAGGTTCTCCCAGGCTGAAGTGGGAACCCACTGGCTTGGCTAACAACAGAGGTGGAACATTGGTGTCTCTTGACTTTTTTTAAATTCTACTATAAATGTAATTGCATTTAACTTCTATATTCACAGCTTTGAGATTTTAGCTTTAGAGGGTATGTCTCCTTTTAGTTTCTGAACCCTAGGGCAGTTTCTAAAATGAAGGTTTAATTATTTTTTTTAAAAAAAGTCTTAATTAGTGCAGATACTAAGTCTTAGCTTTATGTAATTCCAGTGCCTACAAAATCCATTTACCCTTGGAGGATTGTGGGGATTGGAGGTGGGGAGTGGGTAGTTCTACCTTTTTCTTCAGTAGCAACACTCTGCCTTTCTATGCTCCCCACTCTGCCTTGGGGGTCCCACATATGTACCTCGCAAGCAGTGTCAGTAGAAGTCCTGGGTGGTACTCAGCTCTTGTGCTTGCTTTTGTTCTACACTTCTCCATGAGGTGTATCAAACAGGGGCTTCCTTTTTTCCTCCCAGATGCTCTTTGGTCCTGAGCTTCTTGCCAAAGCTGATGATCTTGCAATGAGAGGCTGCTGTGATGTGGCTGCCTATGACAAGCACTATAATGTCACCTGCACCTGTATTTGCTGGAACTACTCTTTTAAGGATTCAGGAAACACAGGTTCTTCTAGAATAGGGAACACAACCTGGGAAGGATGCAGGCTCCAGGCAGAGGCCCCATTGTGCAGTTCCTGTTTCTCTAGCTGTGTGACTGGGACAAATGAGTTGCCTGCCTGAGACCCTGTCTGCTCCCCACCCCATGGGGATGCTGAGTTCTTCCCATTTAGGGGATCATGGGTGGGAAGGCACAGCGTGCGGCAGCAGGGTGGTCAGGAGTGAAGACTTCAGGGTCAGATGTCCTAGATTTCAATCCTGGATCAAGTGCTTGCCACATTACCTTGAGAGATACTTAAAAATGTTGGTGCTTGGAGTTTTTCTGTAGACTTGGAATGCCCCGCGCCCCTCACTATGATTACATTAGCATCTGGCTTCATCTTCTTTGTGCTTTGTCTCTTGAACTCCTTGTAGATTTGGGGGTAAAATTGCCTTATTAATCTTTCCTTTGTAAATACTACTGTGAAAGAAGGGGGTATTGCATTGACTCATCTTTTCATTATTGTGGGAATAGCTTTCAATTTATGACTAATTAACATTGCCCCTTGGTAACCTGGCCTTAATTATGGGAAATCAGGGAGGAATCCAGCAGTGAGACACAGTAGATGGGAGCCTATGTGTAGACCTGCACATCAGGACCCTGCAGCAGTTTCTGGAGTGTGATCCCCTAAATGCCTTCATTTACCAGCCCTGGTGATGTGGAGGCCCATTGGCACCCACTGTAGGCTGGGGATCAGGTTTGGCAGTCCATTTCCTAGCAGGAGATTGACCTGTGTGGCTGACCTCAAGGGGTGAGGAGATAACCAGGCATGGAGGAATCCAGAAGGCATACCTGAGAAGATCAGGTAAGAGGCCTAGAGATATTCCAAAAAGAATGCTCAAAGGGTCTTAGCTCTTATCTTTGAAATGGCAGTCATGTGGACCTGGTTTATCCACCAAATAGAGATCCAAGAGAAATGGGCAGTGGCAGATTTGGATACAGGAAGCAGATTTGGATGTAGTGTAAGAAATGCGCTCCTTACTGTGATACTCATATCCAAATAGAGCTGTCTCTGTGGGAGGTCTAGGGTGCCCCTCCCTGCTTGTAGAGCTAGTCAGATTAATTGACATTTAAAGACACAATGGCTTGGCATGAAATTTATAAATGTAAGGTTGGACCAGAGAATCTCCTGATTCTCTGCAGTCTGCATAGCAATCATGCATTTCCTTTGTGGAGAAGGCGACTAGAAAGCAAGTTACCCTTCTAGCTGCCTCTGGTTTGCTTTCATTTAGTATTACTGATAGAGAACAAAAGTCTCACTCTTTATTGGCAGGGTAATGTAGGCCAGACTCCTGAACTGAGAGAGCTTGAAAAAATGGGGAAGAAATACAGTAATGACATGCACAAATCCTCTTTGATCTCAGGCATGATTCAGAACACAGGCTCTCCTTCTCTGCAAGGGGCTGAGATAAGAGATTCCAATTTCCCTGTGGACTTTTCTGGAGCTAGAGTCATTAGCTTTCCCCTGTTTATCAAGTGAACACAAACAGGTACAAATACGGTTTCCCTTCTCCCTTCTGGATTAATTATATATGATTCTTCCTCTTAGGTTAATTAGGTTTATTTGCCAAATTTTTAAATGAAGATTTGAGAGAATGGGTGAGGGGCACAGAGAAAATCTGGCTCATCATTGAGGCTGTGTTGCTCCCTCCAGGACCACAAAGAAGCCCTGTATAACTTTGTCCAATAAGAATTTCTGCAGTGATAGAAATGTCATGCACCTGACTTGCTCAGTTTGGGAGTCAGCATAGCCACTGACCCCATGTAACCACTGAGCCCTTGAAATGTGGATAGTATACTTGAGGAACTAAAGTTTTAATTTTATTTCCTTCTGTATTGATAGGATACTGAAGGAAAGAAGAAAATTCTGAATTTTTGTCTGATTCTGTGGTCACTTGGGCAGAAAATGTAACTTCTCAATTTTCTTGTCATAATATAGAACCTACTACAAAGGGTTGCCTAGTCCATTTGGGCTGCTGTTACAAAATGCATAAGACTGGGAAGTTTATAAACAACAGAAATTTATTACTCACAGTTCTGGATCTGGGAATCTGAAATCTAGTCTCCAGCACACTCAGTATTTGGTGAGGGTTTCTGTTTGCTTCCCAAATAGCACCTTTTTGTTTGTCCTCATGTGATGGAAGGGCCAGCTTACTCGAGATGCTTTTATGATTCTATGCAGTGTAAGAGTGAACCCTTTGTGACTTATCACTTCCTGAAGGTCCCATCTGTTAATATTTTCACATTGGGCATTGGATTCCAATGTATGATTTTTTTTTTAGGAGGATACTAAAATCCAGACCATAGCAGTGAGGATTGAGTAATTTAATATAAGTAAATTAAATGGCACTATGTCTGGTCCCAGTGAGTGCTGAACAAATACTAGTTTCTACTGTTGTCCTCTGTGAGCACTGTATTCTGTTCCCAGATTCAGATTCCCACCTTCAGAACCCAAGCACTTATTCCCTCAGTGTTATTGACTTAGTCCCATCCCAGTAACTACTCATGATGGAAAGGCGGTCCTTACTTAAGATCTCACCACTTTCTTGGAGACTGTCCCTAGCCATCACTTGGTTGATGTGATGGTGTAAGGGTCCGATACCCTTGCCTTAGGTCAAGATTCTTCTGAGAGGTGATCTGTGGTTCAGAGCTCTCTGGATGATCATCCAGAGCCTCTGGGTAAGTGCATCACAACTTGACTTCTCTCTGTCCCCTCCAGCTTCCTGCTTTTTTGTAGGTGATGCTTCTAGGAGCACTCCCCAGTAAACCTCCCATTTGCAAATCTCCTCTTTCTCAGAGCCCATTTCCCAGGACCCCAATCTAAGGTGGGGTGTGTGCTTTCCCTTTCCTCCACTGAAAGTTTGCTTTTTAAAGGTCTGCAGTCACATTTTACCCAGAGTGAACTCATTCCTTCTTCACCTGCATCCCTTGCTCCACAGAACCTTCCTGGCAGGAAGACCACTTCATTCCTCTGCTTAGACTCCTCATTTGCTTCTCCATTTGCCGCATAGCTAAGTCAAACCTCTGTGGTGTGATCTTCAAGGCTCTTTTCCAACCTGACCCTGGTGTACTTTTCTAGAATCTTCTCTAACTCTTTATCTGTTCATCCTAAGCTCTCTGTTACTAAAAGATGGGCACATCATTTCTTTTCCATCCTGAAACATTCTTTCCTGATTTTAGGCTACTAGAATTCTGAATCTTTTCTTTGTTGACTTTTTTTTTTTTTTTTTTGAGACAGGATCTTGCTATGTAGTCCAGGCTGGCCTTGAACTCATGCTGATCCTCCTGCCTCAGCCTCCCAAGTGCTAGGATTACGGGCATGTGCCACCATGCCTGGATCTTTGTTGTTAAGAAACCTTGTCAACTCTATTTTATGGAGCATTGTATGTGACAGGTATATCTATAAAGTCTTTCCCCTACCTCCTGGTGGAGGAGGTAGAGAGAGCAACAGCCTCTTCCAAACTCCTGATGCATCTTATTACGAACACAGTATCAAAGGTATCCATGCAATCTGATGTAATACTGAAGGTATCCATAGTATCTCCATCATTGTATCATGTATGTTTCTGATTTGCACCACCCACCCAACTTGGTCCTGTCACATAGGAACTGCTTAATTCATAAAAGGGTCTCAATTCTTTGGTAGGTTCTTGATACATACTAGTGGAAGAAAAGAGAAGAAAGTATTTTAGTTAGGGTATCCTAGGTTATACAGCCATAATAAGTGATTTCTATTATGACCCCCATAATAGAAATATAAGTGACCCCCAGATGTCAGTAAACTACCACAAAGGTTCATTTCTCATCCATATTATACAGTCTATCACATGTTGGCTGTGTCTACACACTGGTACCTTTAATCTGTTACCAAACTCCTACCTGAGAAATAGGTGGTCTATGGTACAGAGCAAAGTCTGACATGGTAAAGCATTGCCTAGATTTTAAGCTTTCTCCTGGAAAGGACACGTAGCTACCCATTTGGTGGGCCAAGAAGGTCACATAGCCATACCTGAGTTAATTAAGATGAGGATCCATATTCTTCCATTAGAGGGATGCCAGAAATGGGGCCAAGCCTTCCATCACAGTGTTAGGGATATATAAACTTCCTTCAGGAAGAAACGACCTGATTACATGGCCATACCTAATACAGTATCAATAGGGTAAGAGGGATAAACTCTACCAGTTAAAGTGTTTTGAATAATAATACAAAATGTCATACTTAGGGCTATGCACAAGTGGGGAATCCAATCTAACTTTACAGTGGTGTTTTGGAGCTAGTTTGCAGGACACAAGGCCATTGAAGGTAGGAGAATGAAGTGCTACATGGTACATCTGACTTGTTTTTGGAAGCTGTCCTTCTAGACCGTGATGCAGATTTTCTGGTTCTGATTCTAGTGATGAAAGCTGAAGTGCTTCCACCCACAACAGGCAAGTAGTGTCCTGTATATATGATTTAACTATATCTCACAAGCAGCTGGTGGACCATGGAGACATTTGATGGACTGTTGCTCTGTATAATTTGTGGGCCTATAACTTGTTTGGAGCTGTCAGAGCCAGGCAGCATGACTACTGTACCATCGTGGCTTTGAAAAATGCCCTTTTAAAGATTTGTTCCAATCAGTCACTAGATGGAATAAATTGTGGTAGGAGCAAAGAATCCTGGTGACAAGATAGATCTCATGGTTTGGAGATGGAATTCGAAGTTCATACCTCTGTCTAAGCAGCTGAGAGGAAGTAATGATGGATGCCTGTTTCACTCCCATTTTCTGCTCTGACCTGAAGATGTGCAGCTTTCTTCATGGCTGGGGAAATCAAAGGGGTAATGCTCAAAGAAATGACTGAGAAGCCTGCCTCCGTGTCTCCCTGACCCTGTGTCTCCAGATTCTCTCATCCAACTTATCCTCTGTTTCCCTCTTGTTCCAATTCACTTATTTCCATTAATCTTGCCCTGAATTTCCGTTCTATTGTTTCTCTCAAATTTGGCATTTACTGGAGTTTTCCTCAGGTATAGCTTTTATGATTCCTAAGGCATTTGGATCAGATTTGATTCGCTGTCTTCAGACCTTGGGATCTGTACCTTTCTGCAGGGTGTAGGATGCTCAGGACAAAAGAAGGAGCACTTAGCATCTCCTTGTTGCTGTAGAACAACAAGGCGTGCCTCTTACTGGCACTGCACATTTCAGAATGCTTTAGAGCCCCAGCTTGTCTCCTCTGAAATAGCAGGGCCCTGGAGAGTAAACCCAAGGTGCTAATGTCATTTTAAAGGAACATTTGCTGTGTAGAATTCGATTCCTTGTTTCAGGATTAGGATTAACGAGGGTGAGGACAGTGCAAGACAGTTGAGGTTTCTAGAACTAAGTCAAACAAGAAAAGGCATTTTACCTGGGACACTTCAGAGAAATTGAGAAGGTGAGGGAAGGGGCCAAGTCTGCTAGTAGGGAAATAATGGTCATGCATCAAGTTCAAAGGAAAGAGTAAAGGGAAAAGGCAAACTCCAAGAAGGCCAAGCCTATGTCCTGTGGGGGACTGTCATCAATCATGGGTAAAGAAGGACAACTCCTAAGTTCGTGTGTGGAGACTACAGAATGTGACATCTGTCATCTCTGAGGTGGGAACTGGTATGATACTTAGTCCTACTCACTGTCCTCATTTCTGAGACACAATGCTTAACACCTGCAACTTAAAGGAAGAGAGGCTTTTTTGGTTCACAGTAACCATCCCAGGTTGGCTGGCTCAAAGGCAAAAACAGAATGGTGGAAAGCCCTGGGTGGAGGAAGGCTGCTTGTGTCATGGCCAACAGAAAGCAGAGCATGGAGGAGCTGGAGGGAGATAAACCTTCCCAAGTCGCCACTCAGTGACTCACCTCCAAATAGGCTCCGCCTCCTCACAACAAATCGGGAACAGTGCCCTTAGAATCCCATCACCTTCCAAAAGTCTTACCTCTGAACACCTGAGGCTTTCGGGGGCTGTGTTCTCGATCTAAACCGCAACACTCTTGTTGCTTCAGGATTTGATGGTCTCGCTTTCCATTTGTTTCAATAAAAACAAAGATTCAATTCAGAAAATTCTGGCCTGTGTCATGGAAGGGTCTTTCACTTCCTTTAAACAGCAAAATCCTTTAAAGAGGTGGACAGTGTGGGGATGGACTCGTGTTTAAGCTGAATGTCATGCTTTGGAAACTCAGAAAAGGAACCCACCTGGCTCCAAGGATTCTTTCAGAAAGTATCTAGTTGCTCGTCTCTCCACCAGATACAGGCAGTTTAAATACTATGGGGGCTGCATAGATAATAAAAGTGAGTTATTCATGTATTTAGTGTACAGGCTTAGCATCCCTGACAGCAAAATCTAAAGTCTGATGTGCCCTAAAATCTGAAACTCTTTGAGTAACAGGATGATGTTCTAAGTGGAAACATGGAAAATTCCCCACCATGGAATTTTGTTTCATGTACAGAATTATTAAAGATATCGTATAAAATTAACTTCTGCCTATGTGTATGAGGTGTATATAAAACATAAATGAATTTTGTGTTTAGAGTTGGACCCCATCCCCAAGATAGCTCATTATATATATGCAAATATTTCAAAATCAAAAAGAGTCTGAAATTTGAAGCACTTCTGGTCCCAGGCATTTTGAATAAGGAATACCTAATCTGTATTAGTTTGCTTGGCCTGCCATAAACAAACTACCACTGACTAGTGGCTTAAACAACAGATATTTTTTCTTTTACAGTTCAGGAGGTGTCAGCAAGGCTAGTTTCTCTCCTTTGCTTGCACACGATGATTCCCTACTGTCATTGAATGATCTTCTATGCCACAGAGTGTCGGGCGCCTAGGAAGGCACACAACAGAATCACAGGCGACACAGCAGAAGACTTTATTCAGCTCGGAGCCAGCTGCAGCGGGAGACCTCTACATGCCCACCGCTGGTGGGTCCTACGTGTCCCCGCGGAGGTGCCTCACACACGTCCGCTCCCCGCGGCTCTCAGCGTGCACTCTCGCCGCCCCCTGGGCGGGCGGCTGCTTATCTACTGTCTCACTATCCAATCCAATCTTAGCAATAAGCAGGCGCTCATTGGGTAGCGTCAGCGGTACATCATCTGGGGTGAGGTTCGGTCATACGCGGAGGCAGGATGCGGTCGCCATCTTGGCTTGCTCGATGGGAGGGGTAATCTAGCTCAGGCTTTACTCCTTCCTCAAGGCCTTGCCCGTTCTCTGCCCGTCTCATTATTGCTCTGTCCCATAAGCCCGGGGTGACCTTTTATGTGGCTCCCCACAACAGAGCTTTGATGACTGTGTATCCAGATTTCTTCTTCACAAGGGACATCAGTCAGATTGAATCAGGACTCACTCTAATGGCTTCATTTTAACTTAATCACTCTTTGAATACCCCTGTCTTCAAATACAGTTGTAGCCTGAGGTATAGGGGATTAGGGTTTAAACATACATATTAGGAATGGGGGTTGACACAGTTTAGACCAGAACCATTAGATAATGTAATGCAGAACTGTATCCTGGAAGACTGAAGCATTTACATAGAGTGATGCATGTTCTGGACAAGCACCTGTTTGGGGCTTTATCTTCTTGTTTTTGACATCGCCTTTAGAAGGGCAGCATAGAATCGTCCCAAGGAAGGTGGCTTGGGTGGTAGTGTGTCTGAGATCCAAGTCAAAGGAGTGTATACTGAAGTGCTGGAATGTGTCACCTTCAGATGATGAGAGAGGGTGTGATAGCAGATACAGAATTTGGATGGACTGCCCTGAGTAAGTTTTATGTGTTCTTGAGAAATACTTAGGACTTTCAGGTAGAAGTCCTGAGAAGCATATTTTGACTTAATGTAAGTCAGGAACTGTGAATGGTCAGATCTCTAAAAATAATGTGGGTTATTGCAAAATAGGAAGTTCCTAGGCACAAGATACATTTAGACAGGATGTTGGAGGAGGTTGTATTGGTGAATTTTTCCAGGGAGATTCCTGTCTCACACAGGCAATTACATCAGATGTAATGAAGGAGTCTTCTAACTGCATGAATTTTACTTTGTAAACACTTGAGTACCATATAAGGCAGAGTGTTGCTAATATTTTCACCACTAGTGTAAAAGGATGGGCTACTTTTTGAATGGTGAGTTCTGTGAATTACTGAACTTCATGATATAATTGCATTTTCTAGTTTGAACTTCAGATTGTCACTGAGAGATTGTGTGTGTGTGTGTGTGAGTGAGTGGGTGTGTGGGTGTGTTTGCACATGCATGTATGCTCATATACAGGCAGGTACACAAGGCAAGTGAAATTTTCCTCTGACACTTCTTACTTTCAAGGAGAGAGCATTTAAAAAGTACCACATAAGTGTCAGATGTGCTGATCTAAAGATATATCCCACAAGAGTCCACAAGTGACTCCTGTCTTGTGGAGAGCAGGTCATCCTGTAAGTGGATACAGGTGATCACAAAGGACCTGAAACCACTGAAAGGACATGGCTGTGCTTGTGGCAGACAGGGAAGCTAATGGAGAGATAAGAGTGTTTGAGTGATCTTTTAAAAAGTTTTGAAATTTTTAGAATGGCAAGAGCGAGGGAATGGCATGTATAGCAAGTTAGAGACTAGAAAGTCTGTAAAGTTCTGAACACACAGACCACCCAAGGGGGCTGCAGAGTCAGTTCTCTTGAGACTGCAGTGGGAATGGAAGCTGGAGCCATTTGCAAATGTGAAGCTGCAATGGACCTTGTCCATGCTGACCTTAGAAATGGCAACAGGGATGTTTTTGGATGATTCTCATTATGAGCTTTTGGGATCTGCATTGAACATTGGGCACTCCTGATGGTATTGTGACAAAGTCAGTATGTCTATAAAAATTCATAATTTGATTATTGATACCACTCCTTGTAAGCATTTTAAAGGCATATATTTAACTCACATATTTTGGAGCCACTATTTATTACCTCTAGCAGTAATAGTGATACTACATACTAACACTGCCTAGATTGTGTGTATCAATTTGTGGTGAACAATCCATGCACTGTCTTATTTAATCCTCACAACAACCCTATAAAATAGGTACTATTTTATAGGGTTGTTGTGAGGATTAAATAATGTTGATGACAATGCAGACAAAGCTACCTCTCAAGAGATGAAGCAAGCCTGCCTTCTTACAGCCAGCAAGTGGCAGAGCTGGCTTTGTACCAGGCCTGATACCCTGGAGCTCATTTCGGTAGCTTTGTGCTGATGCTTCAACTTCCTGCGCTGGGATGCAGCAAAGACTGTGGCTTGGAGCTTGCTTCTCCAGAGATACATCCACTGCAGGTGGCAGAGTCATGATGCCAGACAATTCAGGGGCATTACTCATCCTGGGGAACAAAATGTAAAGGAAAAAAAAACCCCTGTATTCTCCAGAATATTTGTTTTGAGAATGAAACTCTACATGGTGGGAAGGGATATTGTGATAAGGCATCTGGGGTAGAGGATGAGACCAAAAGGTGATTTGGATTACCTTTTTGTTCTCCAGAGAGACAAAACTGACATATGGAGACAGATGACAAGGAATTTATTAGGGGAATTGGCTTGATCAATTATGGAAGCTGAGTCATCCGATAATAAGCTGTTTGCAAGCTGGAGACCCACACAAGCTGGTAACATGGCTCAGTCCAAGTCTGAAGTCTTCTGAACCAGGAAATGCATGATGTAACTTTTAGATGGAGATCTAAGGCCTGAGTACCCAGGTGGCCACTGGTGTGGGTTCTGAAGTTCAAAGGCTGGTGAGCCTAGAGTTCTCATGTCTAAGTGCAGAAGAACCATGGAGAACAGGATGGGGGAGAGAAGGGGAGAGATAGGGAGAAAAAGACAAAGAGAAAGAGGAAGAGAAAATGAACAAATTTATTCTTTTTCTGCTTTTCATTCCATCAGAAGCTCCCACTGACTCGATGATTCCTGCCTGTTTGGAGACTGATCTTCCCATTCCATCCACTGACTCAAATGCCAGTCTCCTCCAAAAGTGCCATCACAGACACCTGGGGCAGCCCAGTCATTCTAATCAAATGCCAGTGCCACCTGGCAGTGAGAGAGATAGGCTCATCAGAAAGAGAGAGAGAGAGAGAAATACCCTCAGTGCCTACTGAAGCGTGAAAATAATTGATGTTTTACCATCTATTTGTGCATTCTTTAATGCAATTAAATTGATACCCACAACCAACCACTGTAAGTATCTTCCTACCATAAGCCATTTAGGTCTACTGTATTCTTTTAATTGACAGTATTGTGTTCTATTATGTGGATATCAAATATTCTATTTACCTGGATGAGTGAATTTACTCACTAAAAATTGTAGGACATTGACGATGTTTCTAAAATGTTCCTGTTTTAAGCAATGTTGTGATGAATAACTTTGTATTTATATGTGCCTCTGTGCGTGTGTTTCTGTGGGATAAATTCCTTAAATGGGAATGAGTGGATCAGAAGGAAAATGCATTTGAAATTTTAATAAACGCTTGCACATTTTTCAGTACATGGTTGCAGTAATTTCCACTCTAACTCTGTAAGAGTTTTCAACTCTTAAACACCTGGTAACAATGGAAATTTAAGCTTTGTAAACTTAAAGGTTGAAAAAAAAACGATGCCTCAGTTCTAGATTTAGAATTTTGAATGCTAATTTTTGTTTGTATTTTTCTCGTTGATCTACCTGGTGTGAGTACTTTTCCATAAACTGCCTGTTCAAGACTTTTTTCCATGTTTTCTCTTAAGTTACTTTGATTTTTCTGTTAATTGATAGGTGCACTTCACATTTTAAGGTTTCTTATTCACTTTTTGCCATTAGGTTAGCGATTTTTCCTCATTTCCTTTTGTCTTTCAATCTTATTTATCGTGACCTTTCTGGAATAAAAACTTAATTTTTTGGTGTGAAATCAACTTCTCCCTGTATGAATTTTGTATCACCATTCAAAATGTTCTCCCAGCCTTTTGATGATCATGAGATTCATCTCTATATTTTCTCCTGAAAGTCTTATATTTTTCTTTTCACATTTAACTGCTTAAATCCTTTATTGCTTATGCTGAGTGTGGTGTGTTTTGTCAGCCTAACTTTATCATTTCCAAATCTTATAGGTGCATTCTGGAGAAGAATAAATGTGGAATCACTCTCTGCCCTTGCCTATATTTCTTGCTCTGAGAATGTTGGAAGAATTTTCCTCTTTAGTAAATGAAATGATAGAAGGAAAGGCCTCTGGGCTTAGTCTTTAGACTCACTGGACTCTTAGATATTCTAAGTTTGAATCAGACTCTGACCTCTTGGACAAATCACCCAACTTTTCTGTTTCTTCAGTTGCAAAGTGGAAATAATCATGGTTAACACCTAACGTGGAGTGTAGAATTAAATTAATAGAGTGTGATAGTCCTTGGAACATCCAGAAATGATGGGCATATCTTTTCTGCTTCACTTTTTCTGGCTGCTATTTGAGAAGAGCACACCAGAGCACCTGGCTCTGTCCTGGGGAATCTGGGTCTTTCCCAGTCTAGGTGCCTCCAGTCCTCCAGGGGACTTTCTTTGTGAAGCTTAGTCTAGTCTTCAACTCACTGTTTTCTGTCCATGGTGTGTGACTCCAACATAGATACTGTCTCCTTACCTACCTCAGGGACACAGTGCATTTGCTGCTTCAGATAGGTTTCCTGAAGTGCTGGCAGATGGCAGGGAGCTGGAGGTCTAAAGCAGGACAGGGTTTGGAGAGCTCTGAGTCCAGCTCTCCTCCCAACAGGAAGTTGCCAGCTCTTCCCTGTGTTCTTGGCAGGGCTCGGGCCTGATGGGATGTCCACAGGTGCAGGCAAGACAAGGAGAGGCTGGAGGCTGGGGAGACACACACACACACACACACACACACACACAGAAAGAGAGAGAGAGAGAGAGAGGGAGAGAGAGAGAGAGCCGCAAGGAGAGATCGAAAGAGACAGAGAGCATCATGGGGGTGGAGTAAGTGCAAGCACATGTGAAGAGAGACAGCAGGAATGAAGGCGAGAGACACAGCAGAAAGGAAGAGAGGAACAGAGAGTGATAAATATAGCGGAAAAGAGAGAAGAAGATACAGAGAGGGAAATTTGTAGAAAGGGGGCAGGGCTTGAATCCAGGGAGGCATGCCTCTCTATGTGGGATTTAAGGAGCACCCAAAGCTCTGTAATTAAAATAAATAATATTTCATTACAACATTAAAAAATTCAAATTGGCAAACTACAGCCTGGCGCCCAACTGCCTGTTCTCCTGAATAACGTCTCAGAACAGGAATGGATGAGGGTGAAATAGGAGGTAGGAAGTGCAAATGTCCTGTCTTTACTTACATACCTGATTTTTTGTTCATTGTGGGGTATTTTGCCATTAATTTTTATTTTAAAAAATGTTACAATGAATTACCATTTATCTGGGTTACTGAGTGTTTTGGCACCTCCTTCGATCTGTGCCTGTGGCAAGTATCTTGCCAACCTCACTGCAGTCCCTGCTCTGAAAGAGAGAAACAGAGAATAAAACACCCACAGAGATTGTGAGAAAGAGAGCAAGAGACTGATGGGCAGACAAGAGAAGGGAAAATAGAAGAGGAGTCTCTCAGTGAGAGAAATCAGGTGGTGAGAGAAAAAGAGAGGGAATAAGAAGCGTGAGGGAGGAGACCTTAGAGCAGTCATAGCAATGGGTAGACAGACCGAGCAAGCGAGCAGGACAGATAGGTGCAGAGCATGGCAGGAGAAGGGAGGAGAAATCCAGGCAGAGGGGAAGGAGAGCAGACAAGTCTCAGAGAAAAGGTAAAGCCAAAAGGGGGACAGTGGGAGGGATGGGAAGGGAGAGGGAGCTATGGGCAGGAGCAAGAGACTGGCACTCAGATATCTACAGACCCACCCTAGAAAGGACTTCTGAGAGAAGAAGCAGGGGCTCCAGCTCTGATAATCCTCAGGAGGAGACTGGGGCACATTCAGTTTTGTGGATTGGCTAGAACCGTTTCAGATCCCTAAACCTGGATTCTGGGACTTGCGGGGAGAAGATGTTTTTCAGTACTAATGTGAGATTACTTCTGTCTTTATTTCCTTTCACTTTGAGTATTTCATGTGCATTTATTCTGTGAATCTTTATGGTTCGGTTATAATACCCCAGTCCTGTTCTCTTATCTTATTCTTAGGTCTCTAAAAGCATCTGCCTACAGGTGTAACTTGATGAGTTGCACTCCTGGGGAGGTTGGTACAATCGTTGTCTTTATTTACAGGTGAGAAAACCAAGCTTTGCAAGGTAATACAACTTGCCCAGAATCACTTGTGCATGGCAGGACTTGGAGTCCAGCCCAGGAAGACTGGTTCCACAGCCCACATTCAATTCTTCTTCAGGGCTGGAGGTCTGCCAAGCCTGTAAGATGTGCTATGTACCATGGAAGGCAAGCCAGAGAGCACTCTCATGCACAAGTACACCTATAGTCAAAATCAAATGCCCATTTTGGGAGTGTTTCTTTCTTTTCCTTTTGTTGTTGTTGTTGTTGTTGTTGCACTGCTAAGGATAGAACCCAGGACCTCACGCATTCTAGGCAAGTGCTGTTCTACTGAGCTATACCAAAACATCTTGCTTTAAGATCTTTTTGAGCCTCAAAGGCTTTTTGTATTATTTCTTTCTTGCAGACCTGGAGCATAGGAAATTTGGGTTAGGTCTTGGTTATTAATTGACTTATAGCATCCATAAAATACTGCTTGTCCCTCCCTAATTTATTATTGCTCCAAGGACAAGGAAAAGGAATGGTGGTGACATCAAGCACAAGGGCTGATCAACAGAAGATTACATATCACATGGTTTCTCTAAAGGAGATATCCTAAGTACCAAAGTACAAGTACTTTAAAAAGCAAAATAAGAGAGCGATGATAAGAAACAGGGTCTGTGGAGATGGGAAGGGGATTTGAGGAAGGAGGGTCTGGGCAGGGCGGGGTATAGAAATCAAATGTGATATGTGTATGCATCAATTCTCTGAGATGGAGGTAATTATTATGTATCACAGACATTTATCACATCACAATATACTATATCCACAATAAAAAGCAAACAAGAAAATACAAGGGCGATCCAAAGATATGATGATTGTTTAAATTTTAAAAATTAAAAATTAAAATTACAGTAAAAGAGATGTTGCCAAGAACTGTAGGATGAGTGTGTTTGAAGGAAGGGGGGAAATTCTGAATATTTCGAGGGAGAGTAAAGCAATGTGTTTTTTACTGTACTAAATTTTTGAACTCAAGCATGCACTATATTTTTTGATTGTCCCATGTTGGTCAACTATTTAGGCAATTTCTGTCAAGTAAAAGCATTACAGTGTGTCATAGTCCACATTATTCACTGGATTTGGCACTGTGAGATTTTTGGGTCTTCCCCAAAGTAAAAATGACAATGAAAAGTAAATGTTTTAAATTGATTTAGGCATCAAGGCAGCCATGACAGTGAAACTAAAGACACTCACAGAAAGTGGACTTCTGGAACTGCTTCAGAAAGTGGCAAGAACAATGGGATAAATATGTTTAAAGCTAGGGGAAGTGATTTGAGGGGAATTCATGGTAATGTATCTTTCAATGTAGTAAATTAAAGAAAAAATTAAATAATCACCATACTTTCTGATCCCCACACCCTGTGTGTTTGACTCAAAAGATAGGAACTATCTTTCCATTTTGCAGATACAGAAAATGAAACGAAGGGAGTTAACTACCTTGTAGTTAGTAAAAGGCAGTGCTTGGATTTAACTTTTTGTCCATCTGATAGAAGGCTACTTTCTATGCCTTTTTCTCAAGAAGCAAATGTTCCCAGTCCTTCATGAACAACTTGTAAGAACATCTCGCCTTACAGAGAGTTCCCAACACTGTTGTGATAATATCATAATGAGACCAGCCAAAAGAAAGGTTATACAGTTAATAAAGGAGAAGGATTCCATGGTCATGATGGAGCCCTATTTTTGTTCACCATACAAGCGTTAGGTAGAACATGGAAAGTGGGCCTTTTCCTTTAAAAGATCTTGTGCCCCAAACTTATATGAAGATGCTTTAAAATGCTTATTGAGGACCCCATTTCTACATCTCTTATACTGTTTGACATGCAAACTGTCATACTCCAAAGCAAATTAGTCTGAAATGAATCCTCTTTTACCCTTTTTATTTCCAAAATCCAGATTTAGAATTTAGATTCATTAATATGCACAAACACTGCTCGATTAAGCCTGTTTTAATTTCTCTGTGTGCTTTGTAAACAAGGATTACAAAGATGTTTGAATTTGCATGGCAGATTTTGAAGAAGTGTATACATTTAGGCCATTATCACATAATAAGTAAATAACCCCCAGAAACTTGGAGTTTGTGATGTCATCCCCAGACTGTTGATTTTTATTCTCCTCATCTGACTCTATGGATATATGGCTTTGGTCTCAGAAGTCACTGGGCGTCTGAATGTGCTTGAAAAATAATGTCCTGTCCCTGGGTACCCATTTGGTGGGCATGTGCCAGCATTAACACTGGGGGAATGAAACCTCCGCTTGGCTGGTGAAGCTGGACTTGGAAAAACACCCCGTTTATTAAATCTTTCACTAAACGGTGACAGTTGTAGGCATTAGTTCCTCATAGTGTCTGCCAAATGAGCTGGAAGTGTAGGCTTATCTTGTTATATGCAGATCACAGAGTGACAGACTTGTAGAGGAAGGTTCCAGCCATCAGAGGCAATGGCTGGGAGTCATGTCAGGAAAGTGACACGTGGAAACTAGGTCCTCAAGGGGAACATCATTTCCAAAAATGAGAGACAAATGCAATTTTCCCATGATGCACGATGACACTATGTTTTAATCAGTATCTCTGTACCAAGTTCTGAAGGGAGGGAAATACATCTAGTTGGTAACAAAAGAAACAATACCTGGTGTGGCTTGAGCATTTTCTGGGTGTTAAACAATGAGCTGTGCTGTCTTCTCTTCATTATCTTCTTTGATCCTCCCAACAATCCCTTGAGATGTTTGCTACCATTACCCTCATGTTATTGGTAAGGAAAGATAAGTGCTTATGAATTTACTAAAGATTACAAAATCACAGGAACTCAGACCCAGTTCTGGCTGCCTTGAATTTCTTCTAATCTAGTCACTTTTCTTGCCACAATATTATTGTATCCCCAGGGCTAGGGCAGCATAGAGCTTGAAAGAAGCTGCCCATAAATGGCTGCTGAATGAATTAATGAAGGGTGTAACACAGGTGACTGCTAAGTGAATGAATGAAGGAAGGAAACAAGGAACATGTGGGTAAATGCAGCCGAGTCCCATTTCTTCTTTAAGGCATCCTTATCTTGAAATGCTACAGTGAACTACTGTGATCTGGGTGTTTCCCTTCAGGGTCTGCAGGCTCCAAAAACAAGGTCTGTAAGGAGGGTGACTCACTGCCACATGTGTGCCCCATCCTGCTTCCTGCTTTGTTTTAGCTGTTCTGCCATCTGTTTATTTACTTTTATTCCCTATAAAAGCAGAGTCATGATTGGAACTTGCTTATTGTTTTATCTATCCTCCTTGTCTAGCACAGCCTCTGGGCACATAGAAGGTGGCAGATTTTATGTTTTCTTGGATTAGCTGGTTTGGAGGTTACTTGTTGTGAATAAAATGCTTTCATAGCTGCAGAAATCATTGCACAGGAGTCTCTGCTTTGAGACAGAGAGCCAGTCCTGTGGCCTACATATCAATCATTCAGTTGTCTCCACACTGAGTTAGGTCAGGTCCTCTTGACCATGCACTCTCAGTGCAGATGGTATCCTCTTTGAGAGGATAAAAATGGGTTCTTGGAGAGGAAAGAGAATCATACTCCTTTATGCACAAAGTGCAGATATACGTAAGGCACATAAACCTCAGTACACCTATCGTACCAAAATGTCATGAGGGTGATAAAAATAATATTCAGAAGACTTTTTTAGAGGGCAGCAATAGAAAAATGGTCAAAAAAGTACTCAGCACAGAATGTGAGACTGAGGTTCATGAGCAAGTGACTTACAGAGGGAGGAGAAGGGAGGCAGGGCAGGGGGAAGAAAGCAACACAGGCTGGGCCTCAGCTGGGCACACTGAACTTCCCTGGACGGCATCCTGAGCCCTGGAGTGTGAATTCTGAGCCCTGGAGTGTGAATTCTATCACAGTTCTGGTTCCACTCACAGTTCTGATTCTATCTGGAGGCAAGAGTCCTTGTGAGGTCCTGCGTCATTCAGCTGTTAGTCTCTAGCAGTCCCTGTGGACATGGGCTTGTGGGGAAGTCTTGGGAGGCTCCTCTGGGCTGGCTGAGGACAAACCCCTCAAAGGTGGCCACTGTGAGCCCTAGCAGCCAACATTCCAGGCTTCAGATGGAGTGAGGTGCCCAGTAAAGGGCTCTGGACAGATTCTTTGAGTATCCTCTATAATACTGTGACTTAGGGGAAGTTCTCTGATTGCTTTTTCCATTATATTTTTAATTATAGCAAAATATACATAACAAAATTTGTATTTTAACCATTTTAAGTGCACAATTAAGTTGCATTAAGGGCATTTCAATTGTTATGCAACCGTTTAGCATCCATCTGCAGAACATTTAATCTCTCTCAATGAAAGCTCTGTTCCAGATGAACATTAATTCTGTTTTCCCTCCATCGACCCCTGACAACCACCATACTGTTATTCATCTACAAATTGAGTATTTGATATACTTCATAAAAGTGGAACCATATAATATTTGTTCTTTTGTGATGGCTTATTTCATCTAACTTAATGTCTTCAAGGTACATGTTGTAGCATATGTGAACATTTCCTTCCTTTTGAAGGATGAATAATATTACCTTGTGTGTATAGTATGTACCACATTTTATTTATTCACCTGTCATTGAACATTTGAGGTGCTTCCAGCTTTTCACTGTTGTTAATATGGATGTGCAGATATGTGTGACTTCTTCTCATCGTTTTATGCTCAGGTGTATTGAAATCTTCACGGACACTAAGGGAAGCTCTGATTCATTGGAGTATTGTTACTTGATGGAATAACTTCCACCTCATTGATACCTTTGATTATGGAACACAAAGGGTTTAGCAGAGGCAAAAGGGATTTTACATTTGGACAGAAAAGACTCTACCATTGGGGGATCATCTCTTGGAAGTATTTGTAGAAACTGAGTTGAATTTTTATTCTAGTTGTAAAAACTACAAGAAAAGAAAGATAAAATCAGCGAGATATGAGATATGGGACAGACCCTGGCCATTTGTTGTTTGAGATGTTTTTTAAGTGACTACAACTGAGTCTCTGGCCTCTTTCATTCTCTGTGGCCTGCCTGGTGCTTAGTAGAATATGTTGGACTATAGTCAGGCTCACCAAATGATTTTGAATAAATGAATGAACATGCTTATGAATGAATCCAAGAGTGTATAGACTACCTTGGATTTGTGCCAGCTGCACACAGCACACTCACTGGCTTTCAGAATAAGCAAAAGAATGTGCGAGAGCGTGGCTCATTTTGCCTTAATTCCCCAGGCCTGGGGAGAGGGCACCTCCAGCTCTCAGGACAGCCAGTTTGTTTCTTGTTTCTGCCTTGACTCAACTAAAGACAGTGGGAAAGCAGTGCTTACCTGTTGCCTGTCTCTCAGCAGACTTGTGAAGCTGAGTGGAATGAAATATTCTGAGCTCTTTAATCTCTTAGGAAGAAAGGAATTTTATGAGGATAATAATATGCTGTCCTTGATACGTGAAGAACCTGCTCAATACTCGTGGTTAGTGGGGGCATTAATTTTGAAGCGTGTTTTCTGTTCTTTTTTTTTTTTTTTCTCCATAGGAAGTGGTAGATTTATACAACTCTGTGTTCCCAGCTGGTACCAGGTGTTTGAAAACAAACTTTGTTAATGTTATGATGGTGATGATGATGCTTGTTATTGATGATACCTTCAACCAAAATGCATCGAGTGTTACTAAATATGAGATTCCATGCTTCCTACTTTACCTGGATGATTTCATACAATCCTCCTGAGACCCTAGTTCTACAGATTGTCTGGATGAGGAAACTGAAGCCCAAAGAGAACACTTAGTCACATGATTGACTCAAGGTCACAGTGGGTTGATTTAATGATTTATATGCTTATAATGTAGCTCATGATAAGAATGCTGTCCTTAACCAAAATGTGAGCTGAGCCCTTATCAACCATAAAGGGAGGAAGTGGTTTTCCAATGGCTTATGATCAAGAAAGATCTTTTGCAAAGGTAGCATTTGGATGGCTTTGAAGGATGAGGAGATTTTAGAAGCTTGGAGGATGGGGAAGATTTCTCTGCAGACATCCAGGTGGCTTGTGCAGGGAATATTTGAAATTCAGATGTGACTGAGTGTTCAACTTGTGTTGGGGTATGTTGATGGTGATGGGTCACAGTTGGTGAAAGGAGGAGGATGAAAAGTGGGATGGAAAGGGAGGTTGGAGCCCAATAATGGATGGTTATAGTGCTGTTTATTACTTCCTCTCATGACCAAAGGGGGGTGTTTGGGAAATGGTGGCTGGAATTAGGAGGGAAGGATATAGCTATAAAATAAAACAGTGGCTATTCTTGAAGGAGATTAGACAATATCTCCCACCAGCCCTCATTTGCAAAAGGAGCAAAGCAAGAAGCTCCTGAGTTGCCAGTTAACAATTGCAAATAAGCTAACCTGAATTAGTGACTTTTGAAATGTGTGGCTCGGAGAAACCCAGGTCTGGTCAGACATGGTGCTTTTTATCGGAAGAATAGGAGAGCATCATGGCTTCCTACAGAGAGGTGAGGGTTTGACTGGGCCTTGGGGTACTATCTGATTGGGCAGGCAGATGGACAAGTGAGGAACATGAGGTGGTAGCGTAAAGCCCTGTGTATTAGCTTTCTGGGACTTTGATAACAACATGCCACTAACTAACCAAAAGGACAGAACTATAGTCTGGAGGCCAGAAGTTTGGCCAGAAGTGTTGAGAGCATGGATTCCTTCTACAGGGTCTGAAGGGGGTCTGTCTAATGCTTGTCTCCCTGGCTCTTGACTCCCTGCTGGTAGTCCTTCATGCACCTTGTCTTGTAGTTCAATTGCTCCAATTTTTGCCTCCATTATCATGACTCTGAGTAACTTTGCCTCATTGGCTTTTTTTCCTCTTCTCATAAAGATATAAATCATTGAATTAAGACCCTCCATAATCTGGTGTGACTTCATCTTGACTTATATTTACTCCTCCATTTGACCTAATCATCTCCTAAAGCCCCTATCTCCTGGTGCCATTACCTTGGGGGTGAGGATTCCATTGTGAATTTGGGAGGGACACAAACATTCTGTTGCAGAGTATACGGCCACCTCTTAGTCTTTAGGATAAGTGATTTCTTAAATGTGTGGCAAAGCCATTACTACATCATTATGTCTAAGAAACTGTCACTTATTAACATTTATTGAGGACTTGTCCTGTGCCAGGTGCTGGGCTCAGCCAGCACTGTTACACGGTTTATCTTATTTCATACTGATGGCAGGTTCTCTCACCCCACCCATTTTAGAGTTAAGGAAACCTAGGTAAGAAGCAGTTCAGACTTGCTGAAGGTCACAGAGCTGCGAGGGAGAGATAATGCCTGAAGAACCAAACACTATGCTAAATACTTTTCTGAGCTTGAGCACTCTGAACTTTTCAAATTGAGTCATGGTAGGATTCTGCATGTATTTGAAACAGAAAAGTTAGTCAGGATTTTAAAGTTGCTGGACCCTGTGCCATGATGACAAACTGTGAAGCACTGATAGTAGAAAATCTTTGGTTGGTGAGTTGGAATTTTAAGTGGTCTCAAAAGTCTATTGAATTCTGTCTAGACATTTTCCTTACACAGTTTAAATTGGATGATTCTGTGGCATTCAGTTGGATAAGCAAAGTCTGTAATGAGAAATATTAGTGTTTTGAGATTTTTATCTAAATCATAACATTTGGTACGGTGACTTTAATTTACATATCAAAGTTATTGAAAGTGTAATGATAAATAACTCATGAAGGCAAAAATGGCTAAAGATAGCAGAATAAGATCTGATGCTGCATGTATTTAAATTCAGAAGCCAATATTTCCATTTTGAGAATCATTAAAATCAAATAAGTGTTTCTGTTTTCAAGTAAAAAAATCATAGCCAAAAAATACTGTTTCTTTCTGAGATTTTGCTATTCCCATGGAATCCTTGAAATTGTCAAAGGAAAGAGCAGAACTGCTTAGTTAACAGACACCTTTCACTTTTACTTTGTCGGGTACTTTATTTTCTACTTAAATGATGATATTTCAAATCTTGTTTAACCTTTTGATTGATTTGGTGATCTCATGAGCTGTAATCGGCTTCTTTCTGGACTTCTCTTTATGGTGCTCTTGATTTCAGATTGTTCCAATTGCTACGATTGTTCTGGCAAGATTCATCTGGGTTCAGTACGTGCCAATGTCTAGTTTTACTCTTGAATTAGAATGAGATACTATTTTTGTGACCTCTTATTGTGGTTCACACTTATTGTGATTTCGCTTTACACTTACTGTGATTTAGAGATTTCTGTGCAGACTTTCAATTGCCTCCCCACACCTTGCCTCACAGGTTTTTCCATAAGATAAGTTTTAATCAGCTTATCATTCATGTTTGCTTATGGGCAGAAGCGCTAGACTTCTCAGCAAGGGTGTGTCTCTCTTTCTGGGGGTCTGTGGGCTACCCAGGGTCTGTGACCTATAGAAACAAAAATAACAGAGAAATGCAGACAGATGATTTCATTCTTCTGATTTTATATTAATGGGAGAAAAAATTTCAACAAATGCTTCTTATATATTTTCATGTTATGGCCAACAAAGGGAAAAAAGCAGTCCGGGGTAAATAAGGGCAGCAAAGTTGTCAAGTGAAAGGGAAGTAAGGGAAGCTGAGTATGAAATATACAAGTAAAAGGATGCAGAGACCACAGCAGGCAGACTCAGGACTGGAAACTAGAGAATGGAGTGAATCTTTATAGATTTTTGAAGTAAAAGAGTCCATGTTAGTGATTCTTTCTTTGGGTTTGGGAATCAGAATAAATTATCATATGCTATTACTATGCTTCATGTGCTGATACAATCTCATACAATTTTAACAAGAGCAATCTTCCTTGATTAGGTATAGTCATTCTGCTTTATTTTTAAAAATGTACTTGGAAAAAAAAGTTGTCTTCCCTATGAAACCTTACAATTACACTCATGGAAAGTAGTGGACTTTTTTAAAATTTAAAAATGTTTATTATGCATTTCTATTTTTAAAATATATCCTCATATTCATGTCAAAAATTAGAAAAAAATCTAATTGGAAGATGTAGGCAATATATGGTACAAGGCACCTCTGACTCATATTTATATAATCTTCATTTTGCATATAAGAATAATATGCTTTGATTTTATAAATTTGGAATACAGCTATATATTGAGTTTCTTATTCTTTTAAAATTGACTATAAATTTTCAGAGACTATTTCATTCTAATATAAGCTTATTTAAATGTTTTCCTCTTGTTGACTACGTGGGCCATTTCAAGTTTTTGCTCTTAGAAGAATAGCGTCATGAAAAATTTTGGAAATTAATCTTTGTGTACTTCACATGATTACTTCTTTAGATGAGTACCACAAATGGGAAAAGATGATCTGAAATATTTTTAAATATGTTTAAAGTTCCTGATGCACTGTTCAAGATTTTGTCTGCATTCATGCATTCATTTAGTAGCAATTGAATGCTCTCAGTGTGGCAGGGTCTGAGCTAGGTGACTGGGATTTGTGAAGAGCAAGATACATAGCTTACATTCTGGAGGATGCATTCCAGGTATGGAGATGGATGTGAATAAGTAAATTAATACTAACAAGTATGACCATTTTTCCTTCCCAAATGGTGATAAGTTTCATGAAGGAGATGAGCAGGAAGCTGTAAAGTCTAATAACAAGAGGGTCAGTTAGTGGAGCTGCTCTGAGGAAGGACACAGGCGGTGAGAGGTGAAGGATGAAAACACTTGCTCTGTATAGAAAGCAGAGAAGAACTACGGAGGCTGAGAAGAGCATCATATGAAGAGGCCCTACAGTGGGACACAGCCTGGAATGTTCCATGAATTGCGAGAAGGCTCATATACCGAGAACAAAAGGAAAAAAGGAATGAGATGGTATTGAAGAGTGGACAGGAGCTGCACACTATCATGTAGGAGTTGGTGAGCAGTTAGAGTTGGGAGTTTGGCTTTTGAGGTAAAAGCAATAAGATGCCAATGGAAAGGGAGCTGGATTTAACTCACCTGGCTTTGGCATGAAGAGTGGATACAGGGTGCTATGATTTATACATTGTGTCAATTTGAGAAGTCTAGAAGCTTAATTAAGTAACTCAGCAGCTCTACATCCTGGGGTGTAGAGCACAAGCAGTTACCAGTTCATTGTGTCAATTTGAGAAGGTCGGAAGTTTAACTGAGAGACTCAGCAGGGAGCCAGGGTTCCTACTTTGTAAATTTCCTCATCCTGTACAAAGAGAGGCAAGGAGATTTGTGAAGCTACACCCACCCTGGAGGGAGGGGGTGGTCTGTGTACAATATAAGGGAGGGGAAGAGGCTTGCTCTTGCCGGTTTTTACTCTGGCTGCTTTTGGCTTGGCTGCTGCCTTGAAGTGTTGCCCCTGTGCCATGCCACCCTGCCTTGGAGCCAGCTGATTATGGACTGAAACCTCCAAAAACTGTAAGCTAAATAAACCTTTCCTTTCCTAATTTTGGGTGTCAGGTGTTTTGTCTCAGCAACTAGGGAAAAGTAACCAAGACACACGGAAGGGACGTGATTATAGGAGGAACATGATGACCGTCTCTGTTTGAGGGTTGTGTTGGAGACTCCACTTAGGCAACCTGGTATCTCATTTTCAGAAAGCTTCAGGAGATATTTGCACCCATAAACAGGTGATATTTTATATACAGGGCCATATTCTCACATAAGTTATTTCATCATCCTCATTGAAAATGAATAAGGGTTTTTATTCCCCCTAAAATATCTTAGCCTTAGATCTAAAGCACTGTGAAATAAATATTTCAAAAATAGCATTTTGTTGAAATGATAAAAATAATACATGCCTTAACATGTGAGCTAATGATATGAGATCAAGAAATGTTGGTTGAAACTACTATGCCACTCTTCTGTGAATGGACATTCAGATTGTTTTCACTGTTACGAATAATGCGGTGAGAAAGATCTGTATATAATTGTCCATTTCCTGTGGATATGTCCTGTTGAAAGTATGCCTTTAAAAAGAATTATTTTATTGAATGAATCTCCAGCACAGCTGTGTACCAGTTTAAACTCCTTTAACAGATGCATGAAGGTTGCTTGACATTTTTGTCAACCAAGGCTGTCAATCTGTTTGTTAATCTTTGTCAGTCTGTTAGTTGCATATACATTTAACTGGCATCTCTTTGAGTACTTAGTAGTTACATAATCTTTACTTATATGATATCATACTTTGTTTTCTGCTACAATCTCAGAATCTACACAATAGTGCCTGGAGATGTGTGGATGCCTATTGAATGCTGGTTGGTTGAGTGAAGTTATGAACATATCCATGGGTCATATGTCTTTCTTTCATGAATTGGTTAATATCCTCCACGCATTGTTTGTTGGAGTCATTGTCTTTTTCTTAGCTTTCAAAAAAAAAAAAAACATCATATACAATAGCCCTTTTGTTGAAGCTTCAAATGTATTTTCCTAGTCATTTTTCTTTACATGTTGTTTGTAATTTAAAATTTCTTTTCAATACAGATTTTTAAAACCTTTTGTTAAATATTTTGACTGTTGTTTTTATAATATCTGGCTTGGAGTTATACTCAAAAGGACCTTCTTTGGCTAAAAAGTTTTTCTAAATAAACCCATCCACATTTTTCTTTTCTGTTAGTAAATTTAGTAATAACCATTGTCACACATCAAAAAGGAACTACAGTTCTTTGTTGTATGGTATTTGCTTAATGAATGTTGGATTCTTTTTGTTAGGAGTTTTGTTTTGGAATTTTGAATCTATATAAAGTCGGCATACTAAGCCGGGCGTGGTGGCGCACGCCTTTAATCCCAGCACTCGGGAGGCTGAGGTAGGCGGAGCGTTGTGAGTTCGAGGCCGGTTTGGGCTACAACGCGAGCGCAAGGCCGGCCTGAGCTACATAGTGTGACCCTGCCTCAAAAAAATCAGGGCTGGGAGTTTGGCTCAGTGCCTTAAGCACTTGCACTGGCAGGCGTGAGGTTGTGAGTTCAATCCCTGGTGCTGCCAAAAAAAAAAAAAAAAAAGTCGGCATACTATTTTTTTTTTTTTTTTGGTACCAGGGAGCAAACTCACAACCTCATGCCTGCCAGGCAGGCGCTTATGCTACTGAGCTAAATCCCTGCTTATTTTTTGAGACAGGGTCTCACTATGCAGTTCAGGCTGACCATGAACTCACTTTGTAGCCCAGGCTGGTCTGGAACTCACAACGATCCAACTGCCTCAACTTCTCAAGTGCTGGGATTAAAGGCGTGTGCCACCATGCCTGGCTTGGTATACTATCTTAAAGAATTGTAAAGCTTTCTACTTTTCTCTTTATCTAGTCTCATGATTTCATGAGGCTTGGTGGAGTTTAGGTCAGCTGATGTGGATTTTTGTTGACGGCATGGACTACAATTTGAAAAGCAAGGTTCTAAGGAACTTAAAATATCACAATAATTACCCAAAATGATTCTTAGATTCAATGCTTGTTTGAATGAATGAATGAATGAATATATATGTGTGTGTGTGTGTGTGTGTGTGTGTGTGTGCATTTTTCCCTCAAATTTGCTGGCAGACAAAATATTTTTCTACTGAATGTATCTTTGATTTCTTTCTGTAATTCATATCTACTTTTGCTTATGCTTTTATCCTATTTTCTCTTTGATTAGATTAATTCATGGTGTATCTAGTTTATTGTATTTTTGTCAGTGAACCAGCTTTTAGCTTTATTTATTACTTCTGATGCTTCTTTATGTTGATATGAATTGATTTTTGCTTTGATCTTTATTACACAATTCTTTCTGCTATGCTTAACTCTTTATTTTTTTGCTTCTAGAGTTGATTTCTTAATTTCTTGATTCTTATTTTCTTTCTTGCTCAGTTATTAAAGTATTTAAGGCTCTGAATTTCACTTTTAGTGTACTTTGGCCACTCTCCATATATTCTGATAAGTGTTGGTTGCTTTATTGCTATTCTCTGAAATTCTTTAATTGCTATTTTGGTTTTATTTTTCACCCAAGAACTGTTTCCAAGCTGTTGGAATAATTATTTTGTTCTACTTTTGAAATTAATGTCTAGTTTGTTGTAGTGTGAAAGGAAACTATAATCTATATTACGAATTTCTGTTTTGGGGAAATTCAATGGGATTTCTTGGTTGTTTCATATTGGTGGCTTACATAGCTATTTAAAGGGCATTAGAAAACAAGCTAAATTCTTTATTTTTGGTATGCAGAATATGAATAAATCTTTTACATTAATTTTAATTACCTTAGTCAAATCTCCTACTTTAATTCTTATCTTCCTGATTAGTTAATGCTACTATTTTCTTTCATTCCCCACAGTTTGAATTTACAACAGTTTTTTTTCAATGTTTGATACTTTTGTAATTCAGATTTGATAGTTTGACATTTGTATATTTATTGTGGATTAAATTGTGAATTTAAAATGACATTTAAAAAGTAAAACAATACTGTTCACCTCACTGAGTTCAATTTGATCATCTATAAATAGATTAATTTCTATTTTCACTTTCTTTGACTCTTTCTTCTGGTGTATTTTTGTCTTTTTAATTTTCCATGTTTGAGCTGCAGCTTTAATCTTCTTCCTGATAAGCATCATATATTTCCTTTCTCTGGTTTCAGATTCATTTTGAAAATCATTTGCTGTTGAGTTTATCCCATCTATACTTCTAGTTTTAACTGGTATCTTTGCCATCAATATTTTTTTCTGTTTGTTATATAAATATTCATCTTTGCTACAGGGAAGTCCTGCAGTCTGCATTTATTTCCAACTAGTGGTTTTAAAAATGTATTTGTTAGAAATTTTAAACATTTACTTAAAATAATTTTTATGATTTAACTTTTTTGTAACTTTACCATAATTATTTGGACTCAATTCAATTTTTTTTTTTTTTTCAGCACCGGGGATTGAACTCACAACCTCACGCCTGCCAGACAGGTGCTTAAGCCACTGAGCCTAACTCCCGGCCCTTACCTTTTGAGGCAGGGTCACACTATGTAGCTCAGGCCGGCCTTGCGCTCACGTTGTAGCCCAAGCCAGCCTCGAACTCACAACGCTCCGCCTACCTCAGCCCCTCCTGAGTGCTGGGATTAAAGTCAATTCAATTTTTAATTTTATCAAAAATTTGAAGTTCTGTGCTTTCATATCATAGTTTTCTCATTTTGGAATTTCTGTGTGTTTGTATGTCTGTTTCTACAGATGTGCAAATTTTCACACACGTTCATATATATATACATATATCCCCCTCTTTGGCACTGTGGTTTTTCTTCTGAAATGTCTTGCAAAGTGCCAATGTCTTGCAAAGTGGCCTAGGCTGGACTTGAACTTGCAATCCTCCTGCCTCAACCTCCTGATTTAGAGTTACAGACCTATACCAGTACTTCCAACCAGATCTATAATTTGATTGTACTTTTGGTTATTTAGAGCATAGCACCAAGTTTTACCAGCAGTATTGCATTAGTTTCAGACATCTTGAGTTCTTGGGTATATATTTGAGCATATCATGATCTTCATTTTTGTCTTCTTCTTCTTTGCTCTTCTCATTTCTTCACAATCTATTTTTTAAATTTTAAATTAATTTTTTAAAAAATTCTAAAATGAAAGAAGAATAAAAATGATGATACGGAATTTCAAAAAAAAATAGGAGATTAACAAAGGTTAATACATTGTGTATTGTCTTCAAAGTAGTTGCTCAGATAATAAGATAGAGGCATGAAAAATGATCAAACAATGAAAACACACACAAAAACATACAAGATAGATAATTATTCACAATCATCTTTGATTTTCTACTCCTAATTTTTCTCCTTTAGCACATGAGTAACTGGTTGGCTGGGTTTGGAAGAATCCTCCCTCATATCTCCTTGGATGTGGTTCTGTGTCCCTGGAATCTAGTGATGCTCAGGAAAAGTCTTTTCTATTTTAGGTCACTTACTGTTGGGCCTACATGCTTGTCCAGTCTTTCTTCATTCTTGATCTTTTGGGATGTCACTAGGCTATTTCTCTGTGTTGGTTGTTTTTTGATTATATTTTTCTATTGTCTGTAAATCTTGTTAATTGACATAGTCAGATTATCTTTAAGACCATGAGTAGTTTCTTTTGTCATATCACTGGCTATAATATCTATTTTGCTTTCTTAATTATTGTTTGGGCTTACCAATTCTGTTATTCATGTTGTATATTACATTTAACTCTGTCAAATTGTTTTTGTCAAGTCATTGAGTACTTCTGCATTTCACTTGATTTCAAGTTTTTTGTTTTTAATTGTTAACTTGGTTGTTTGTGTTCCTTTTGCATTCTACAGTGGACTTGTTTCTTTAGCTTATTTTCTTAGCTCCATCATATCACTTTCTTGTTTTGTAAGTTCGTATTTTAGATTTTATTGTTTTCATGATGATTTTAGTTTCTTTAAAAGTTCAAATCATTATGATCACTCTTTTTCTTTCCTTTTTCTGAAGTAAATCTTCATGGGATATATGCTCTTAAAATGTGAAATGTAATTCAGTTAAAAATTTTAACTATTTTAGCCATAGAGATATTGTGTGAAGTGCCTTTCTACTTTTGTTGCCCTTTAAACTCATCCTGAAACAGGACTATATATTTTCACATTTCTTAAACTTTCTGTAATAAACTGGTTAAATTTTTTTGATGTAAAACTTGCTTTCTTAGGTACCATCATATGTCCTGTAGAATAAGAAAGGAAGGATAACTCTGAAGTTTATGTTCTGTTTTTATTCCTTTTCTTCCAGTTACTCATTCCTTTGGGGAATTGGGGAAGAAGAAAGAGTTCTGTGGTTTGTTGTTCCTAGGGTGTTTTGTTTTCACAGATGCCAAATTTTTCCCTTCCTTTCCCTTCCCCTCCCTTTCCTTTTCTTCCTTCCCTGCTTGCCTTCCTCCCTCCTTCCCTCCCTCCCTTCCTTCCTTCCTTCCTTCCTTCCTTTCTCAACATTTTGTCATGTCTCAGAACCAGTTACTTGAGCATGTATTGTATCTCTTTATGGGGTGAGGTTCCAAGTTGTTTCTCATCCCACATTGTCTCAAAATCCATCTATACTGGTAAGCAATCCTCTTTTAAAAAATGAAACAAAACACTGAAATATGTATGACTTCTATTAGGTATGAACTCAGGGACATTTATCTTCCTTTGCCCGCCATTATAACTTGCTTTAGTTTCACAAATAACAATTTCAATTACAAAAGCAATACACTCCTATTTCATAAATCTCTGACAGTCTTTTAAAATACCCGAAGAAGGGGTAAAAAGGCCCCTTATAATCTCTCAATGTGGAAATAACACCTGTTTACTTTTTTGACATATATTTTTAGTCTCGTCTATTTGTGTTTATATGTGTATTAATGCAATGTGGATAATATACATGCAGTGTGGATAATATACATGCAGTTAGGGTAATATACATGCAGTTTGGAAACCTTTTGCTTTTGCTTAGCAATGTATTATGGCAATTTCCCCATGTGGCTTAATGTTTTTCTTCATCACTAATTTTTTTTTCATTTTTTTATCACTAATTTTAATGGCTATTTGTTTTTTTTTTTTTTTTTGTGCTTACCAATGTTTTTTAGTTGCTTATAAAGAGATGCTATGCATAGTAACTAAATGAAAGGGAAAACTAGGGTTTGGTACAAAATGTATTAAGGTATAGAGTTGAGTTATTAGGATAAATTGTTGGGGAAGTATTGGGTGGCAACATCACCTCTTTTCTGCACACACACACACTCATATAGACACAAATATTCCCAGCAGTGAGGTGCAGATGACAGGATGCACCAGGTGTTCAGGAGCCCCAAATGGAATCTAAGCTCTTCCCATTCCACTCATTTGCCCTTCTTTCTTTCAACTGTAAAACAGGAAATGATAAGACTTGCCGTTGCATACTTTTCTTAGCTACTTTATTCCAAAGTAAGATTTAAATAAGAAAACATGAGTGAAATATCTTATTAAATGAATAAACCCATATGCTGTAGAGGAATGATCTTGGTGGGAAAGTCCATTTGAGTCCACTAAAATTTATTGAGCACTTATTCTGTTCTGAGACCAGCGTAGGTAATCAATACAGAGGGCACCAGCCTTGGCTGAAATGGCCCTGTTATAAATGTTTCATTTTTCTCAAATCAATGATCTTCTGGTTGACAGTGCAGGCTTCTTCTCATCACTCTGATATGATTAATTCATTCATCATGTTAGACTGATTTAATTATTTATTATGTCATTTTGTTTATTTAATTTGCATATCAATTGCTAGGATGCTGCATATCTCAGCTTCCTGCAGAATCGTATTAAGACAGGTTTTGATGCTGTTGCAGACTCCAGTGGCCTCCCCAGGGGCAAAAAACTTTTCAGTAATTGAATAGTTAGGTGCTGGGATGCAACAGCTAGAATTTTTCTTTTTACTGACCTGAAGTTCAACCAGTTCTTCCTCGATTCAGTCCAGAGAGACAGTGAGTTGTGAATTATGCATTCCTGTGTATCCTGTGGTCAATGTTTGCATATTTTGCTTTTCCATAGATGGAGCAGGTTTTCCCTTGAGAAACAACTGTCTCAAACTCTTGGTCTTTGGCTTAAAGAAAAATAAATAATGCTAGCCATTGTTCCCTCATAGATCGTCTCCTGATTTTCTGTTTTTAATCTGGAATCCAATACAGAGACCCCAAGAAGGCATTTCCCATGTTTCCATCAATAGCTTCACAAAAAGGTAGTTATGAGAAGAGAGATTAGCTTTTCTTACCTTTCTGACCATTAGAATGATGTGGAGATGATATGGAGTGAGACTGAAGACTTGGGGTTGAGTCCTGGTCATGACCTTTATTAGTTCTGTGATTTGGGGAAGTCACAACCAAACAGCTAAGAACCTCCTCTGTTCTCATTTAGAGTCTCCCCTGTGTTCCTGCTGTAGTTACTATTGCTGCATAACAAACCACGTAGAAACTTCACAGCCCGAAACAACAAGTATTTATTTTGCTCTTGCCTGTATAATCTGGGCAACACTCAGTGGCAGAGCTTGTGTCTGTGCCATGTGGCATCTGCAGGGACAGTTTGGGGACTGAAGAATGGCTGCCTTACCCGATGACCAGGTGAGTGCTGGAGGTCAGATGGTCTGTGGAGTGGAGGCCTCAGCCTCTCTCCATGTGTGACTCCTTCGGAAGGTTTGGGCTTCATCACAGTGAGGAACCTGGCCTCCAAAAGTGAGCATCCCAAAGGAACCAGAAAGAAGCTGCCCGATTCTTTGTAACCATGCTTCAAAAGTAATACAGAATCATTGCCATGCCATCCTCTCCACTAACGGAAGGGTTCACAGTCTCTCCAAGTTCAAGAGGATGGGCGTGAACCTCCACATAGCTATGGGATAGTGCAAAATCACAGTGTAGAAGAGTATGTGGGTAGGAGATACTGTTGTAGATATCTTCAGGAAATCCAATCTGCCTCAACTCCTGCAAGATAGAATTATTTCCTCTTTCATGGATAAGAAAACGGAGGCTTAAAAAGGCTCTGAAAATTCTTTATAGTCACAAGCTTGTGGATGGTTGAGTAAAACTATGAATCTTGGCAATCTTGCTCTGGAGGGCATATTCTTTGTGATTACTTATAACAGCAAACATTTATGGAACTATTACTTTATACCAGCTATTCTTCTAAGAACATTAAATGTACTGACTTACTTAAGCCTTCTATCAAACTTTTGTGATGCACAGTATTGTTATCCCTATTTGATACCTGGTAACACCGGGCACATAGTTGTTACAGACCCGGCTAAAGATCACACAGATAAATGTCAGAGCTGTGATTCAAACAGCTCCCAGAGTCCATATGCTTAATAATATATTATTCTGGTTCTCAAGTATCTGTGTAAGTTGGTTACGGTGATCATTTTGGGGCCTTCTTTCGTTCACCAAAAACAAGTAGGATTTGTTTCTAGCACCCTCATTCAAGGGTTTCTAATACCCCTAAGGGTTAATTTGGATCATTGAATGTTTTTAATAGCCGGAGTAGTTGTGCATGCAGAGCTGAAACCTCATGCACCATCCACACAGCCCATCAAGAAGAGATAGGTTCTCTTTTTAGCAGTATCCTTATTCCAGACTCCTGGATACACTTCAGTGTTTCTCTTCCTCTTTCTTCTTTCCTTCTCTTCTTTTGAAAGTAGGTTGAACAACATCTTTTTTTTTTTTTTTTTTTTTTTGCGTCACCGGGGATTGAACTCACAACCTTGCACCTGACAGACAGGCGCTTGAGCCACTGAGCCAAACTCCCGGCCCTGGTTTTTCAAGGCAGGGTCGCACTATGTAGCTCAGGCCGGTCTTGCACTCACGTTGTAGCCCAAGCTGGCCTTGAACTCACAATGCTCCACCTACCTCAGCCTCCCGAGTGCTGAGATTAAAGGGGTGCGCCACCACGCCCGGCTAACATCATTTTTTTTTACTTTTTATTTTATTGGCATATTTTAGATATGCATAATGATAAAATTCATTGTAGGATGTTTGTAGCCATACATAATATATCTTTCTTCTTTTTTCCCATTCTCCTCCCCTCCCTTTAATCCCTCTTCCCCTCTTTATTTACAGAAACTTTGTTTTCATTTTTTTCCTTCTATTCTTTTTCTTTCCTGTCCCTGTTTTCATTCCCCCTGCCCCCAGAATACAAGTCTTTGGATTCACAAGCACTGTTTGAATCTTACCTTCTACATGCACTTGCTACGGGGGTGTTCAGGAAACTGTTGAGTGAGTCTAACTATTGTCACCTGTAGCAGGTGGGCACTTCAGTGAGTTGCTGTGAGGCTTCAAAAGCTGCATATGCAAGGAGCCAGCCTGTAGAAGTTGCTCACAAAGGAGCTGGCTTTGTTCCTTTCTCCCACTGTTCCTGCCTGGTATTCCTTGAAGCATCTTTGGTGCTAGGAACTCTCCTTTTGTTCTCTTTCACATTGCAGTCAGGTTGTTTCTCTTCCTGTGCTCAGCTGTGGGAACCAAAGAAGGAACAAGCTGTATTATATAGGTTGCAATGAGTTATATTGAAGAAAGAAAGAGGAAGGAAGGAGAGGGAGTGGAAGAAGGAAGAGAGAGAGACAGACAGATAGAGAGACAGACAGGCTATTGTTTTGAGGGTCCTGTTCGGTTTGGAAATGCAGTGGGTTTAATGACATGTCTTCTAGTAGTGTGAGTCAAAGAATAAGACAGTCCTTCCTTGGGAATCTCATTGAGCTCTAAAGTCTGCCCTAGCTGCAGAAATTCCTATCCTTGCCTCGCATGTCTGGTGTCTGTGAATGGCCGTTAGGCCCCAGGGACCCAGTGTTTCAGGGGCAGGAGGGGCTTTCAGGATCACCAGAGTCTTTAAGCAGACATCCAAATTGTGAAAGCCATTTGGTTCTCCAAGTACGCAAAGCAAGGGCAGGGTTAGGACTGGGGTCTAACTCTCCACTCTGATTCTCTTTGTGTCACTATAATGCTTTCAGTTCTCCAGTGCAGCCTCCTGAGGGACCCTACACTAGAGCCACTCAGCTAAACTGCTTTCAAATTCCCAACTGATAGAAGCTACGTGATAACAGATGGCTGTTATCTTAGCCACTGAGATTTAGGAACAATTTGTTGTACAACAATAGATAACTAAAGAACAGGAAATTCTCAGGGGCCATTACCTTTTACAGAGTCCAACTTCTTAGTATGTCACAGTGTTCGCCTTTCTCAGCCTTTTATTTCCGTTTGTCTTTTAAGGACCCTTCTGAAGAAATTGTTGAGTACTCCAAAATTCCTATTATTTATCATAATGAAGAACTGCTTTTAAAATTTTACTTTCAAAATTTGTACTTAAAAAAAAAAAATCTCATTTTAGCCAGGTCCAGTTGAGCCTTAACTTCAAGGGGTTTCCCTAAATGTGAAGAGTTGTTGGTTCTTTATGACAAATTCTGCTGCTCTTCTAGATCACCTGGCCCAAGTAGCAACTAAATTACACAGTAACAATTATTCCCCCATCACGTAATCCAATGCTCAGGAGGAGAAGAGTGACTTGCTCAGTGATTGAGGGTTGAAAGTAACAACTGAATTTCATCTAGCTCCGGAGACCGTCTCTAGCAAATACCTTGGATGCTTCTCAGACACTTCCATTGAAGTTTTCTTTGGGTCTGGGGCATAGCCAGAGTAACCTGCCTCAAGCAGGGCATTTCTTTAAAATTTCATGCTTTTCCTTAAAAATTAATGTGAATTTTTAATTCTCATAAATATATTCATGTTGCTTTTAACATAATAATGTTAGTGAGGCTTGTTTCAGTTTTAGTGCAATAACAAATCAACTCCAAAATCTCAGAGGCTTCTTTGATTGAGGAATGTGTCTGGCTTCCTTCAAGGTATATGACATTGACAACAAAAAGTTGTATTGTTCCAAGTTCCGATGTATCTCAATGGTGGATTTTTAAATTTGGTGTTCACTTTTGGGACAGGAAAGAAAAAGAAAATTCTTGGTGGTTTAATATACACACAAAGTGATTGCTTATTCAAGTCATATTTCAGTGTGGGTTGTGTGCTCCTCTAATTGGTAACATAGGAGTCCTTCTGTTTTGTGATACTGACTGTGGCCCCTAAGTTAGTATGGAAAGAGGAGAAAGCATGAAGCATTATTGTGGGTTTTATGGTTGGACTTGGAAGAAGTTTTATAATCCGTCCAATGAGCTGGGACCCAACCACATGGCCTTGATAGAACTGCAGGAGAGGCACAGAATGAGGTGATCTTATTTGCCCAGTGAGATACCAATAAAATAGGGTTTGATAGATAACTTGCATTACTTCTTTCACAGATATTTAAAATAATAATCCACATAGTAACATGAACATTTTTCGATCCCCAGTGTTCTTGGGTGGTGTTGTATTGCCTTGAGTCTGTTGCTTGGCAAATTGTTGTTGTAAGAGACTAACGATGCATTTTTGGTTCCATATCCAGGAAGTTTATCTCCTATTTGTATCACTATATTTTACATAAATTGGTTATTTTACTGTGTTACAAGCAGTGTCAGGGTAATCATCACATAGAGAGGCTCTGAATTCTCCCAGGCAGGTGGCATGACACCATATTTTAGGCAAATAGTAGTAAATTAAGTGCTGAAAAGTCAGTTTTTTTTTTATGTCATGTGGTCTGGTTTACCACTCTGAAAAATGCTCAAAGAAGTTTGTAAGCAATGAGAATATTTTCTGTATCATGAATATTTTGATGGATGTGCTGTAGCTTGGATCTGAAATATTCCCAAAGGCCAGCATGTTGAAGGGTTGGTTGATCGTTAGCATGCTAACCTTTGGAGGTGATGAAACATTTAGAGGGTGAGGTCACTAGGTTGTGCCCTTGATGGGATTAGTGGGAGCTCAGCCCTCTCTTTTTCCTCTTTTGCTTTCTGGTTATGAGCAATGTTTTGTTGTGCCGCACACTCCACTTTGATCTGCTGCCACCCACTCACCAACCAGAGGCAATAGATCTGCCTGATTATGGACTGAAGCTTCGAAGCAGTGAGGCAAGATAAACTTTGTGTCTTTATAAGTTGATTATCTCAGAGACTTGCTACGGTGATAGAAAGCTAGCACAATATGTAAATAAGCTGAACATCTCAAATAAGTTTTGACTCTTGTGGCAGATTTTGCAGTTTTTAGGAAGGCCACACCACTAGTTCCTGTCCTGTGTCTTTCCCACAACCTTCTTACATCTCCATTTTCAAGTGGACAGTCTGTGTCCCTTTCCCTTGAGCCTGGCGAATGCCTTGATAAAGACAGTGTAGGAGAAGTGATGCTGAGCAGCTCCCGAGGTGAGATTAAAGTCAAGGCCACACACTTTTGTTGTTCTGTTTTTTGGGACACTCCTTCTGATGCTCTGAGCCGCCGTGTAATAGTTTAAGGCAGCGATGCTCTGAGCAGGCCCAAGCTTTTCACATAGAAAGGGCTGAGAGACCTGAAACTCCAGAGAGAGATAAGCCTGCCAGTCCTCAGCTGCTCCTGTTCTTGCGTGACTATGACCACATAAGTGACCTTTAGTCAGAACTGTCCAGCCAAGCAGTTCCCAAATTCCTGATGCATAGAAACTTTGTAAGAGAATAAATAAATTGTGATTTTTCTAAACTACTGCTTTTGGGTGTAACTAGTTTTATAGCAACAGTTAACTGAAACAGTCCCCCTTATTAATTCTGCACATCCAAGCTCACAATTTTTATTTTTGTTGGGTCATCTTGACATGTGCCATTGAAACACAGAAAGTGTTTTTCCTTGATTGTTGAATAAGGATGCTAACTCCCTTTTCTTCTCCCCATACTCCTAGCTGGCAAAACGGAAAGATAGAGAGAGCAGTTTGGCTCCTCAGATCTTAGGCCAGTTTGTGAAGAGGACCAAAAGGTGGATTTCTCCTTCTCACCGCACTTCCAGGGATGGATATCACTGTGTGCAATCGGTGAGGCAATATGGATGTGCACCTGCAGCAATATGTCTAGAATCAGTCGGGGAGACTCTGAATGCACCCAGCTTACTCCTTTTTTTCCAGCAATTGTGACACATGTTACTTAAGTAAACAGAAAATCAACATAGTAAACTTTATCCCCGTTCTCACCCCAACATGGAAAAAAATTGAATAGGATGAAAAGGCTTTTGGTCATATTTGGAAGATTTTTTTAACCTGCTAGCGACTCTGAGCCATTTTTATGGGTTGAGATTGTTTTAATCTGGTTTTAAAGCTATCCCTATGGGTATTTTTATTCTATTAAGTGCAGTCCCAATAGTGAGACCAATGTTTGCAATAAGGAAACAAACATTTGTATCTTAGAGAATACATTTGTTTCCATTTTCTGATATCCTCTTCAATCTCCTTTTTCAGAGTACTGTAGTTTTCACTGTGGACATCTTTTACTTCCTTTGTTAGATTGATTTCTAAGCACTTCTTTTTATTCAATCCTATTGTGAAAGGGGTAGTTTCTTAAATTTCTCTCTCAGTGAGTTTGTTGTTTGTACATAGAAAGGCTATTGATTTTTGAGTGTTGACTTTGTATCCAGCTATGCAACTAAATTTTGTTATTAAATCTAAAATCTTTTGTCAGAGCTTTTGGGATCTTACATGTAGAGTATTATGTAATCTGCAAATAATAATTTATCTTCTTCCTTTCCTATCTTTATTCCTTTCTCTTGTCTAATTGCTCTGGCTAATGTTTCCAGAACTATATTAAATAGGAGTGGTAATAGTGGATGCTCTTGTCTTGTTCCTGATTTTAGAGTGAAAACTTTTAGTTTTTGACTATTTAGTTTGATGTTGGCTGTTGGTTTGTCATACATGGTTTTTATCATATTGAGATAAAGACTATCTGTTCTGGTTTTGTCATAGGTGACTTTTATCAGATTGAGATAAAGACTTTCTATTCCAGTTTTCTATAGCGCTTTTATCATGAATGGGTACTGGACTTTGTCAATGCTTTTTCTGCGTTTATTGAGATGTTCATGTGATTTTTATCTTTGGCTCTGTTAATATGGTGTATTACATTAATTGATTTGCATATACTGAACCATCCCTGAATTCCTGGGTGACTCCAACTTGATCATGGTGTATAATATTCTTGATGATTTGCTACATTCTGTTTGCCAGTATCTTATTGAGGATTTACTTGTCTATGTTCATTAGGGAAATTGACCTGTTGGTCTCTTTTGGTTGGATCCTTCTCTGGTTTTGATATCAGGATAATACTTGCTTCTTTCTAGGAGTGACTTTGGGAGTATTTCTTCCCTTTCAATTTCATCACAGAGTTTAAGAAGTAGTGGGATTAGGTCTTCTCTAAATTTCTTGTAGAATTCAGCAGTGAATCCATCAGGTTCTGGAATTTTCTTTGTTGGTAGATTTTTAATTACATCTTCAGTTTCATTGACTAATACTGGATTATTTAGAATTTTTATATGTTTTTGATTCAACTTTGGTAATTCATATATATCTAAGAATCTGTCTACTTGTTCTGTAACTTCTATCTTGTTAGAGTAAAGGTTTTCAAAGTAGGTATGATGATCTGAATTTCTGCAGCTTTGTTGTGGTTTCAACCTTTTTGTTCCTAATTGAATGAATTTGAGGTTTTTTTTCCTTTCTTTTGATAAGATTGGATAAGGGTTTATCAATTTTATTTAATCTTGAAAAGAACCAGTTCTTTAATTCTTGATTCTTTGAATTGTTTTCATATTAATTAATTTCTGTTCTTATCTTTATAATTTCCTCCCTTGTATGACTTTTGGGCTTGACTTGTTCTTTTCTAGAATTTTGAGGTTCAACATTTGGTTGCTCACTTGAGCTCATTCTGTTTTCCTGATAGGAGAACTCACTACTATAATTTTCCCTTTTAGGACTGCTTTTAGTGTATCATGTAAGTTTTGGTGTGCTGTATTGGCATTGTCATTTAATTGTAGATACTATTTTAACTTCTTTTCTAATTTCATGGTGACTCATTGGTTGTTTAGGAGGGTGTTATTTAATTTCCATGTGTTTATGGAATTTTTGTGGTTTCTTTTGCCATTGATTTCTAATGTCATTGCTTTGTGGTCTGATAATATGCATGGGACAATTTCAATTCCTTTGCATTTACTTAAGCATGTGCTTTGGCTAGTGTGTGACCTATTTTGGAGAATGTCCTATGTGCAACTGAGAAGAATGTGTATTCTGATGTGGATGGAATACTCTGTGGGCTAAATAAACTAAGTCCATTTGTTCACAGGTTTGGTTCAATTCTGATTTTTTTTATTGATTTTTCTATTTGGGTGATCTATCTATTTGCGACAGTGGAGTATTAAAGTCCCCCATTACAATTGTGTTAGTGCTTATTTGATTTTTCATGTCCATTAATATTTGTTTATATAGTTGGGTGCACCTGTATTTGGTGCATATATATTTATGATTGTTATCTCTTCATCTTGAAGTTTTCCTTTAACAAGTATGTAGTCATCAGTTGTGGCTTAAAGTTCACTTTGATCGCAAATCAAATAGCTACCTTTGCTTTTTTCTAGGGTCTTGTCAAATGAAGTATGGTTTTTCATCCTTTGATGGAAGATAGTTTTGCAGAGTACATCAACCTGGGTTGGAAGTTATTTTCTTTCAGGGCTTAACATACTTAACTACAAGCTCTCATTGACTTAAGGAGTGCTGAAAAGTCTGCTGTGATTCTGATGGACTTTCTTTTATAGGTGATTTGCTTCTTTTCCCTAAAAGCTTTTAATATTCTGTTCTTGTGCTGAAATTCTGAAATCTTTATTATATACCTTGGTGTAGATTTGTTTTGATCATGGCTAATTGGAGTTCTACATTTCTAACTTATCTGCATGTCTAATTATTTTTCCACGCTTGGGAAAATTTCTGCCATTATTTCTGTGAACAGATTTTTTATGTCATTTGTGCTGACTCCTGCTTTTTCATTGACTTCGATCAATCTTGTGTTATTCTTTGCATCATCTTGCAGCTGTTGGGTTGTTTTTTTCATGGTCCCTTGGTATTTTTAAGAGACTGATATTTCTCTTCATGATTGCTAACCACAATATTGTTTTCTAAATCTAATATTCTTTCTTCACTTTTGGTCAGTCAGTTTTGTAAACTTTCAATGGAATTTTTAGTTTCTTGAATATCTGTTTCATGGATTTCATTTCTCTCTTATGTTGAATTTCATGGTTTCTATCATTTTCCTATGATCCTCTATTTTTTTTTTTTTAAATCTAGGTCTACTTTGGGTTTCCTGAGCAGTCCATCATTATGGTCATCATCTCTCTAAAAATAAACCTGCTTGTGTCTGTGTCCCTGCCCCAGGTGCTGAGGTGTCCTCAGACAGAGACAGCCTGAGGCTCTTCCAGTGTGCACAGCTGGCTCCTACTGGTCATACCAGCCTTGTCTGTTCCACTTCCACTGGCTCATCTCTGAACTGTTGTGTCGCTTGTTGCTGGTTGTGTGGGATGGGGTGCTGTGGGCTGTGTGTCTGCTCTGAATGCCCACCAACAGATGAATCAATAAAAAAGAAATTTTTTTAATACAGTGGAGTACTGTTAATCCATAAAGAAGGATAAACTTGAGACACTGATAGCTAAATGAATGGACCTTGAGACCATACTCTTAAATGAAATAAATCAGACAAAAATGCAAATATCACATGGTCTTTCTCATGTGAGAAACTCGAACTATAAATAAGAACCAAAATGAATAATAGATATTATGAAATAGGAAGAAAGTTTTCAAAAGGAGAGAGGAACTAGGGAGGGGAAAGGGGGAAAGAAAAGAAGGAAAGAGGAAAAAAATGAGAAAACAAGGATAAAATGGAAGCAAAGCTTTGTAAATAAGGAAGGTAAGAGGGGTTGAAGGAAGGGGAGGGGAACAGAGAAAAAAAGAATCAAGATATATCATGTACAGGTACCAATTCCCTATGATGAATGTGATCATTATACATATCTAAATGGTACCAATAAACAGTAAAAAA
>RJWM01002536.1:0-127047 GCA_004363535.1 Dasyprocta punctata | reverse complement strand
ACTTTTTGCTCGTTGCCGAGACAAAATACCTGACGCCCAAAGTTAGGGAAGGAAAGGTTTATTCTTACAGTTTCTCGGGAGTTTCAGTCCATAAAGTGGGCTCCAAGGCAGCATGGGATGACGGGGCTACAGTTCATGGCGGCTGCAAGCTGCAAGCCGCAATCCGCGCTGGCGAGAGAGAGGGCGGAAGCCGGGAAGCCGGGAAGCAAGCAAGAGGAAGACCCGCCTTCCCTTATACTGTATCTCAGCTCCACCCCTGGGCGGGTGTAGCAGTCACGTCATTAATCCTGGTGCTTGACAACAAACTGATCACAAGCATCAGACTCAGCCCCATCAAAAGTATGAGGACTTGGGGGTACATAGCATATCCTATACAGCATGTATATTTTCTAAGTCTGTGTTATATTTCATTTAAGAACCACTTTACAGAAGTTTACATTAAAGTCTACCAGAGTTGTTCTAACATTCTCTCTAGCATTGTCTAAACACAGTCAAGCAAGGAGTACCAGTAAATTTAGCAACCAATTTAAATGCAACATGCACAAGAAAAAAATAATAAAAATGTCCTATTAAAGAAATATCATAACCTTATAACTTTGCCATATTTTAACTTAGATTTACCATTATTTTAAGAGACAAGGCAATTAAAACCGTGACCAAAGCAAATGGCAAGTAATTATAAGCAACTGACAACAACAAAGTAAAATTTGAAGCATATAAGTTTGTTACCTAAACGAGTCCCAGTCCAGCATCTATGAAACAAAAGCAAATGGTTACCTCCATCTGATGATCTCAGTGGGACCTCCAAATGATATAGGGGAACGATCTCAGTGGAAGACCTCCAAATGATATAGGGGAATGAAACTCCCTACCTACTATATGTCCGGCGCGAGTTCGTTTTCTCTAAAATCAAAGAATGAATTTTAGGAGCAATGGAGGTTAAGAACAGAAATATTTATTGAGAGAAAGAAAGCTTCTGTCTGAGAGAGAGACAGAAGGGGTCCTGAGTGGGTTGCCAAAGACTCTGTCTTTTTTAGTGACTTTTATAGAGTAAAACCCTGATGGGGAAAACTGGGAACTCACAAGGCAGATGGGCTTGAGGTGGGACAGAACTGTGGTCAACCAATAAGATTAATTGTTTAGGTAAAATTGACCGAATCAAGGACAAATGGGGAAGCGAGTCACGTGGTCAGGGAGCATTCTTATGGATCAGGGGATTGGGATGGTAATTCCTGGCTTCTCAAGATGATCCATACCTAATGTCTGATGCTTATACTTAGGGTGTAGTTGTATTTGTTTTGCCTTTTGTCTTGAGATCTGGCTCACAGCAAGAGGTGTGTATCTCTTCCAAGGTCATAAGATATCTGGTCCTCTCTGCTGGCTCCTTTGAGGGCCTAGCTCTGTCTGCCTATAATACTTCTAACTAACTCAGTTGCCTGTAACACCGGTACTGAAAAGAAAAGAAAGGCCTATGTTTTTTAATCCTTGATTCTGTTTATGTGGCGTATTGTGGGGACCCCTGTAGTGAGTCTCCAATCTCTGGCCAGGTGTTACAGCATACCACACAGTGAGAGAGGCAGGAGGGCAATACAGCGGAGATCTGGGATGACTGGTTGTTCATGAAGAACAAAAGGCCAGAAAGTAGCCAGAACCTTGACATTTATTGTTCATTTATTGAGGGTTATTGGGGAAGAGATTTGAGAAGGAGATTATTGAAAGACTCAAGAGGAGATTTTATGCTAAGAAGTATCTTGCCCTGGAGTGATTTTTAATCTTAGTGGTTTTAGGTTTAGTCTTAGTTGGTGAGAGAGACTGACTCACTCCTAAAGAGATAATGGGAAATCTCGAAAGGGAAATATGGATAATCCTAAGCCTCTGATTATCCCTTGGGGGGAAGTATGCAGAATTAACCATTGTGAGTTTGTGGTCCCCTACAGGGTATCTGCCTATTGCCTAATTTCTCTGTTTAAATTTTCAGGTACAATACTGACTAGGAGTGATATGGATAGACACTTGTTTTTTTCTTATTATATAGAAAATGGTTTGAGTTTTTCCCCATTCAATATGATGTTGCTTGTCGATTTGTCATATATGACTTGTATCAATTTGAGGTAATAGCCTTCTATGCCTATTTTCTTCAGAGGTTGTTACTGTTTTTACCTACCTGTCCACCCAAAGCCTCACACACTCATATGTGGGACTTTTAGGAAGTAACTGGATTATGGGTGCATGATACTCATCAGTGAATTAGTCTACTGATGAGTTTATAGTTAAATGTGATGTTGGGAGTTGAAGCGTGGTTGGAGGAGGTGGGTCATTGGGCATATGGTCTGAAAGGGTTAATCTCCTTCCCCTTTCTCTTGATTTCACACTTCCTCCAACCAATATGCCATGAGATGTTTCTCCTCTGCTAACGTCTCTGTGTCATGCTGCCCTGCCTTTGAGCCAGCCAACTATGAACTGCATCCTCCTTAAACTGAGCCAAAGTAAACCTCTCCTCTATTAACTTCTTGGTGTTGGATATTTTGTCCCAACTAGAAAGTGATTAGGACAGAGTTGTTTTGGGTGATGGGTGTGTTCATTTGTTTTTATTTTTTGTTTGTTTGGTTGGTTGGTGTTTTAGCATAAAGATCATGTTGAATTTTGTCAGAAGCTTTTCTTGTATCTGTTGAAATGATCATGTGATTTTTATACTTGATTCTGTTTGTATGGTGTATCTTATTTATTGATTTGCACATATGTGTTGGACCATCCTTGCATCCCTGAGATAAAATTGACTTGGTCATTGTTCAATGAGTTGTTCAATGAGTTGTTGAAATCTGCAAGAACCTTACTGAGATTTTTGCATCTATGTTCATCAAGGATATTGGCCTTTATTTTTTCCTTTTTTTTATAGAGTTATTATTTGGTTTTAGTATCAGAGTAATGGTAGCCTCTTTGAGTTTGGAAGCATTCTTTCCCTTTCAACTGTGTGGAAAAATTTGAGGAGCATTGGTCATTAGTATTAGTTCTTCTTTAAAGATCTGGTAAAAATCAGTGGTAAATCCATGGGGTCCTGGGCTTTTCTTAGTTCATAGAGCTTTTATTACTGCATCAGTTTCAGTGGTCTTTATTGATCTGTTTGAGTGTTTTTTTATCTTGTTTCAATTTTGTAAGTCATATGTAACTAGTAATTTATTTCTTCAGCATTCTCTATTGGAATATATGTTTTCAAAATAATGTCTAATCTTCTGGATTTTAGTGGTATCTATTGTAATTTCACCTTTTTTATTTCTGATTTTATTAATGTCTTTCTGCTCTTTTGATAAGGTTGTCTAAAGATTTATCATCTCATTTGTCTTTTCAAAGAACCATTCTTTGCTCCAGTGCTCCATTTTATTTCTTTTTAGTCTCAATTTCATTGATTTCTGATCTAATCTTTATCATTTCTTTTCTTCTACTGACTTTGGGATTGTATCATTCTTGTGTTCTTGGGACCTTGGGGTGCATCATTAGGTATTTATTTGGGATCACTCTTCTTCTAACTAGGCACTCATATCTTTCCTCTTAGAACTGGTTTCGTGTCCTACGGATTCTGTTATGTTTTCACTATTGTTTGATTCTAGTAATTTTTCAATTATATATTATTCAATCTCCATTGCTAGTATAATTTCTTCCTGTGGTTTGTTTTGCTATGATTTCTGGCTTTATTCCATTGTGATCCAGTAGAACGAAATTATTTTACATCTTATGTATTTATTGAGACTTGTTTTATGACTTAAAATGTGACTATTTTGGAGAAAGTTCCATGAATGTGTGTTCTGTTGTAAAATGAAACACTATAGATATTTACTAAATCCATTTTTTCTGTGATGTAGCTTAACACTGAAATTTCTTTTTCCTTTTCTTGCTTTGTTTCTTTTTCTTTCTTTCTCTCTGGTTTTGATTTGGACTTGTTTGTGAGAGCAAGATGTTGGTGGAAGCCCTCCCCATGATTTTGTTGGTGTGTTTCTCTGTTTATGTAAATGTGTTTATTTTATGAAATTGGTTTCACCAACATTTGGCACATATATATTTACAATTGTTATCTCTCCTCGGGACACTGTTCCCTTCACCATTATGTTCTGGTCATCTTGTGTCTTCTGCCCAGTTTCGGTTTGAAGTCAATTTTGTCAGATGTAACTATTAGCTATTCCTGCTTGCTTTGGGGCTCTAGGTTCTGGGGTTATCATTTCAGTCTTGTATGTCTTTGTGGGTGAGATCTGTCTCTTATAGGAAATATATACACCAGTCTTGTTTTTTGTTAAAATCTGCCAGTCTGTAATGTTTAATTCAGACCATTAAAACAATTTATATGAATATTATTATTATTGAAACGTATATACTCATTTCTGCTATTATGTTTTTCCAGTGCTTGATTAATTTTTGTTTCTTGTTCATTTACTCTTCCAGTGAGGTTTATTCTTTCCTTTGGCATCATGGATAATAATGTTCCCCTCATTAACCCATAAGTGTTTTCTGCAGTTCTGGCTTGGTAGTCTTGAATTTCTTTGACCTTAACAAGGAAGTGGGTCTTATTTCTCCTTTGATTTTGAAGAATAATTTTGCAGAATATAGTAATCTGGTTTGACAATTATTTTCATATAGAGCATTAAAAACTTCATTGTAAACCCTCCTGACCTTTAAGGTTTCTGTTGAGAAATCCAGTGTTATTCTGATGGATTCATTCTTACAAGTGATTTGGCACTTCTTCCCAGCAGCTTTTAGTATCCTTTCTTTCTTCTGAGTTTCTGCATTGTTGAGTATGGTGTATCTTGGAGATACTATTTTCTTGTCACATATACTGGGGTTCTAAATGTTTCCTCTACCTGTGTATCTATTACATTTTCCAGATTTCAGAATTGTCTGCAGTAATTTCAGGAGATAAATATTTTTATGCCATTAATTTCTACTTTGATAACCTTGTTCAGTCCAATGGTTCTTAAGTTTGTTCTTTTAGAATTATCTAGGAACTGTTAGGTGATCTTTTGATTGATTGCTATTGCTATTGTTATTTTCAGTGCTGCTAACTGAATATTCTGCTATGTCCATCTTGTTTTCAAGTCCTGATGTTGCTTCTGATTTAATATTTTCAATTAAATTTTTTATTTGACCTACTGAATTTTCTTTTCCAGAATTTCTCTTTTTCATAACTTGTATGTCTTTTAAAAAGTTTTCTATTCTTTCACTAATCCAGGAAGACAAAGGAATAGTAATGTAGGTTAGACTAGGAAATAGGAAAAATGTTTGAAAGGAAAAAATAAAAACGAAGTGAAAGAGATACATTTCAATAATACTTTTATACCATGTGGTTCGAGAGGTTATGTGAGGGGTAGGAAGAGAGGAGAAAAGGGAAGGAAACATAAATAAAAATGAGAAAAGATATAGAAAATTAAACTACAAGAAACAGAAAGTTAGAAGACCCAAGGAACAGTGCTTGGTGAGAGAGATCTGATAAAATAAAAGGTAAGATCTGTCAAAGCAAAAGCAGTAATTAATATTCATACACAGTTATACCCCACGCAATCAATTCTTTATTTTATTTTATTTTATTTTCAAGAGAATAAAACCAAACAAAATAAAATAGAACAAAGCCAATCAAAACAAAACAGTGAATGTGATACAGGGTTTCAAAACAGGATAATAAGGTAATCAACAGTCGTTACCATAATGCCTCTTGTTATCTTCAAAATTGCTGCCCATATCAGACATAATAAAATCAAATAAAACAGAACAGAATAAAACCAGTCAAAACAAAACATTGAAGAAAACAAAACAATAAAACAGAACAAAAGAGTAAAAACAATATTGGATTTCAAAAACAAGACAAAAAAATCCCCTATATTTACTGTGTTGCATATTGTTATCCTCTAAATAGATGCTCAAACTACCAGCTTTAGGCCTGCAAAGTCAATCACATAATACAAGAATGAAGTTGTTTTTGTACCTCAGTTGCTATTAGTTCAGCCTGTGATTCTCAAAATGAGCTTGTTGCTTATGGAAGGGAAGGGCGGATTGGCTTCTTGTTCGTCTTCCTGGCCCCTCATGGCCATTACTAGTTTACAGGAAGGGTGAACTAGCATACACACTCAATTCTAACAGAGGGTCATGGTGCTTTGAAAATGGAAAACTGGGAAATAAAAAAGTTTCCAGAAAAAAATGTAAACTATTAAAATGGACTCAGAAGAAATAGTTTCAGCAATACTAAAATCATTTTTTAAAAGTAGGTTTTTAAAAAATATCCTAACACAAACCCTAAATAATTTTATTTGTAATTTTACCATTCTTTCAAACACATACTTTCCAAAGTATATAAATTATTTTTCAGAGAAGAGGAAATAGATGGAAGGAGAGCAGTTCAGGAAGGTTAAAAATGTGCCTCTTTTTTAATTTTAAAAATTCTAAATAAATTTATTAGGCCAAATCCAAATGTTAAAAATAGTGATATACTCTTACCAAGTAATTTATCTTGGCAACACAAAGATAGTTTAATATTTAAAATTCTATATACAGATTAAAGGAGAAAGCTAGTATAAAATTCATAATAAATAAATCGTAATAGACATTTGACACACGTGGTAAAAATTTATAATATAAGAAAAAAACTCATGATAAAATTTGAATGCATGCAGGTCTTTTACCTTATTCTGCCCATTTCACTGGCTAGTTCTTTCAACACTGAAGAAAGGGTCACCCCTGATGAATAATCTCCCAAATACAGAGAGAGGGAAAGCATATTCTAGATTGTTCCATGAGGCTATAATTTACCTGATTAGGACTTCATAAGGAAGGAAAGTTTCAGAGAAGTCATATGTATTGACACAAAATCCTTATCAATTTATTGGCAAACAGAAATCTGTAATATTATCTGAAATGTGTAATACTTTATGATCCAGTCAGACTTACTCCAGAAGGAGCTTTGTTTAAATTCAGAAATCAAGTGATATAGTCTATAACTTTAATGTAATAAGGGAAGAGCCATGTGAATATCTCAATAAATCTAGTAAAATATTTGATAAATTTCAATGCCTAGTCATAATTAAAATCTGTTAGCAGAGTAGGAAAAAGATTCTTTTATTTGGAAAAAGGTTATCTTCAACACAATATACAGCAAACATTATACTTAAAAGTAAAATATTTGAAGCTTTCCCCAAAACCAGAAACAGCAAAACAAAATATCATTTATACTCAAAATTGTATTTGAGTTACTAGTTCTAGCCTTACAGCAAGGAAAAGGTCAGAGTTTTTCAAAAGATTGAAAATTTTCTTAAGTACATTATACATTGAAAATCTAATTGTTTACAGATAACTGTTATTAGAATTCGTTTAGCATAGCCAATGTAGAAAAATGTAGTATATTTCATAACAGTAACAAAAATAAAGAAAATTTGACAATGTGCAGTAGCATAAAAAATTAAAATATTTATGAATAAATGTAATTACAGTCCATTGTAATTGGAGAACATATCTGCTATAACATCAATACTTTTAAATTTATGGAGGTTCTTGGTATGGCATCGCATAAATCTGTCCTGGGTAGATTCTGTGTCCACTGAATGTGAAATTTGCTGTTGGCAGTTCTTTCTGCTCTCATGTGGCCCCTTCTGGCCTCTTGGTTGAAATAAATTGTCTGTTACTTAGTTGATGTCCTGTATGGAATACGACATTTCTTTCTGGCTGTGTTTAAGAGCCTTTCTTTATGTTTGGTTTTCAAAATTTAGTTATAATGTGTCTTAGCCTGGCTCTGTTTCTTTTTTATACTCGTTAGGATTAGCTCAGTTGTTGGATATGTAGGTTTGAGTGTTTCATGGGATGGGGGCATTTCAGCTATTGCTACTACAAGCATGTTTTCAGCCCCACTGTCCTTTCCTTCTCAGACTCCAGGGTCAGGAGGGTTGCATCTTGATAGCAAGTGCACCTCTTCCTGACAGTCTGCTCATTGTTTTGGGCTGCTGTTCTCACTCGGTCAGATGGGAGCTGGTGTCGGTCTGTCCTCCACTTCACTGATTCTTTCTCCTGTTGTTTGCATTTTATACTAAACTCAAACGACTACGTATTTGTTTGTGTTATTGTGAGTTTTAGATCTGTAATTTCTATGTGGTTCTTTTTTATAAACTCCGCTGAGATTTTCTGGGGTGTGTGTGTGTGTGTGTGTGTGTTTCCAAGAGAATGTACAATTACTGAAGCATTGTTCTATTGGCTCCTTCAAAATTGTTATCCAGTAATTCCAATATAGACATTACCAAGCTATTGCCTTCAGGTGTCCCTGCCATTTTTGTCAGACCCTCCTGGTAAGTGAGAGTTGAGGATGAGTCCCACTGGCCTACTCTTATAGTTTGGAGGTTAAAGACTGTCTGGCCTTCCTCTCTTGGATAACATTGTGACACTCTATACCTTCCAGTGCCCCAAGCCTAGGGTCTTGTTTTGTCAGAAGCCCTCTTTCACTTTCAGAGTCCTCTGTAGTCACCTTCTGCACCATTTCCAGGACTCAGAGTAGTACCTGTGAAACTCATAGTGGGGAGGAGTGGAGTGAGAGAGAGGGAGGCTCAGAGCAGTGGTCAGTGCTATTGGTCTCTTTGTGCCCTTTGACCTGCATTAACATTTCTACCATCGTGCTAACCTGTTATTTCATTTTAATTTACAAATAACAAAAAAATATGTGCCCAGAGCTACAATAAGGCTAAGGAAGAACCAATTCTTTATTTTCCTCTTTTTTGTTTTTTAAAGAGAGAAAAACCATAAAAACAATGATACAGAATTTCAAAACAAGATAATAGGAAATTAACAATGGTTAATATATTACATATTGTTTTCTTCAAAGTAGGTACATAGATTACAAGATATAGGCATGAAAAATTGATCAAACAATATAAACACAAACCATTCTTTTCAAGGAGCTAGCAGAAATTAATAGTATAATTATCTTAGCTATCTTGTGTGTACATATATGTATTTTTTTCTTTTCCCTTTTCTCCTTTTTCCCATCCCAGTTGTCTTTTCCTCAGTCTTTGGCTATCTGCTTTTTATGATGTGTTGCATGACTCTTTCAAATGCTGATTTTTTTTTCCTAGCACTTGACGGTATTCTTAATTGCAGTTCCCTCATTTTGCATTTTTCGTTTTCATCTTAGTTGGATTTACATTCCATTAGGATGTGATTTTTCCCCAGGACCATGAAACTCAGACTTCTCTTTACTCTGTGCTACTTTAGAGTAAAATGTTACTTCCTAAACTAAGAAACCCACAGTAAATCAAGAATCTTGGTACATAAATTTTAACAAGAATCACAGAAAATATTGAGAGAAAATCTTCCACATTTCTTTGCTTTCCTCAAAAGGCCTTTTCATCCTAAAAGTTTTAAAAAGAAATTTCTGTCATTAGTTGCTAATGTTGAAGCTTTGTTGTTACTGTTATTTTGAATAGTCTGACCAGAATTTCTTACTGAACCTTTCTGGTTATTCACAAAGTGAAGCCCTTTCTTGTCCATCTGCACTCGGATGTTTCTGGTTACATCTCCAGTGTTAGCTTCTGCTCAGGGCCGTCTTCCAGTGCCTCTGAATTCACAGCCTGGTCTGCGGGTTAAGCCCTTCCACTTATTTCTGAGGGAAGAGACAGAATCCTTGCCCTACCCCAAGGGTCTAAGGAACCCACAGAAGGGGCAGCATTGCTGTGGCCTCTCACAAAGGCCTTACTCACCAAATCACAAGTTGGTGGAATGTTATTCAATTATTGTATTGAAAGCAAATAAGTAGTGTTTTGTTACTGTCTCATTTCAGTTTTATAAAAACGTGTATTTCACATAATCTGATAAGATAGAAGCAGACTTTGGAGTCAGGCGGATTTGGGACTGGGTCCTAGCTATCCTTCTAACTGTGTGTGTGATCTTGGCATATCCTTTAGCCTTTCTAGGCAGCACAGACATGCTGTTGATCATTAAGGTTCTGAGGTAATTTGCACATAACTCCAGATGATGGGCACAGCTGGGTGAACTCAGAAATAGAATCAAGGGGAAATCTAACAGGGGTTTGATCTGCCCTTTCTTCAGGCTTTTAGTGTCCCCAAGCGTGTCTAGTTTTATGACTGTTAGGTGGGGCATTCCAGCAACTCAAATAATTAGATTCTTTCTGTCTCGTATTACCTGTTTTAGTCATATAAGTAGTTCTATTCTTCACCTCTGAGTGTAAATCAAAAGCCAGTCAGAAGCTAGTGATTGTCTTGGTGTCCTCAGCCATAGCAGAGGCACCAGCAGTGAATGGCTGGCTGTTAGCATGAAGAATTCTGGTCCTGGGTTTCAGAGGTAGAGTGCAGGGGCATAAGGCAATTTGCAGACATCTTCTAAGTGGCCTGAGTTTCTGCTGAAACAATCAAGAAGAAGCTGTCGTCTAAAGAGCCTTACATTACTAACATAATTGTAAGGTGGTCCTTCATATGATTGTAAATTGGGCTTGTGCTTCATCAATAAGCTTTTTGACAAGAAGCGTCCATCACAGTGGCTGTCTCATTTGCCACAGCAGAATAGAAAATGAAGTATCCCAATAATTGCATTATAGTTTCCTTCTTGTGGACAAGAAAGCAATGTGGTATAATTAGGTTTGATTGGAGTGCACGTTTCCGGTAAGATCTGAAATTAATGATGTTGCTATAGTGACACATCTGTGGCCACCAGTGCGTGAAACATAAAGTAATTCATTCGACAAGAGTAGACATCTGTTAACTGCCAGGATGCGGAGCATATTGACACTGACCAGAAATCCTAGCTCTTATGTGATAAATGAACAAATGATGCTGAAACAGGAGGATGGATAATTTGTACTTAATCTGCTGGGAGAACTTTAATCTTCTCACTGGTTGCATTTGACAGTGCCATTGTTTAAAGAACAATGCTGCAGAGAACTCATAAATTTTAAAACTTAACTCAGGGTGCAGCCTATTAAAGCAATACATTAATTCCTTTGTTACAGAGTTTTTATCTTAATGTAGAACAAAACCATTACTAAAACACCCACTAAAACAACAGGTTTTTTAGGACTCACATTTTAATTATAGCCTCCATTACCCAAAATGCTATGTTATTCAGATTTGAATCACATGTGAGCATGATTCCTTGCTGAAATGGTACGGGTCACAGGACATCATCATTATGAGGGAGATGCTGTTTTCAGAGTTTGTAAGAGAAGTGAAGCATAGTGTGTGTACTAGTTAAGTGTATACAAGGCTTGCAGATCTCACAAGCAAGATTTAGACATGTTTATTAGTATCTGTGACACTAGAAGACAACTGTGATCTGTCCTATGTAGTGATAATAACTGAGGTATTCAATTTCAATAAACATGTGCACTCTTACTGATACAGTTCACTAAAATGTACACTTAGATGTGAATGGCATAATTAATAGTTTGGGGGTAGTGAAGCTCTTGAGATACTTAGCACTTGGCAGTAGCTGAACAGATACTCATAGTACTAGGAATCGTAATCTTTTGAGAAAGCCTGATGTACGTAATATGTGATTAAATATAAATATGACTCTACATTAAATGATGTCAGATATTTTTGAAAACCAATGCATACTTTAAAGTTTGATGAGTCAGTCTTATCACTGGGGAAGTTTTGTTTCTATTCATTCATGGTAAAGTCTAAGTAAGTGTGTGTTTGGTATAACCATTAATTATACGTGGTTATTACTTTCAATAGCTAGAATCTTCACAAAAAATGATTCCATTCTGGGTAAACTGCTTGCCTCTAAGTTGTAGGCAGCGTTGTCTTTGTTTATATATTACAGTCACCTGCCTGCTATTTCACTGTGGCCTGGTAGAATCTTGGTGTAGGACCAAATCACTGCCTAGTAACATCTGATGCTAAGTTCCACATCGGCTCCAGTGTCTCCTCTGCTCAGTCATAGAGCACATTTGTTGACACCCTGAGAATGATTCCTGTGGCACTTTTTCCTCAGAAATCAATTTCCTCTTTGCCTGTGTCGCTCATTGAAGTTCAAAAAGTCTTTGCTGTGTTAAAGAGCCTATCCTTCAGAAATCATATGCAAACCTATTGTTACAGGACCTATTGTTATCATAACCAAACTACTGTCATTCTCTTTGATCTGGTTGGTGGCTCTCTTTCCATCTGATTCTTAAATTAGTCCTCTCAGTTTCCAGTGTGAGGGCTTACTGATTTCTGTCATGTTAAGATAAAATTTGTAGAAATCATCAACAGACGGAAAATCATGAAAAACGTTTGATTCAAATGAGAAACTGCAGGATTTATCTGTGTCTTAGTATTTGGCATAGCTATTTTACAGCTCTCACCATGATCTAAGTTTAACACATTCTAATGCTGGTTATGGTGATTGATCCCTGGAATCCTAGCACCCTGGGAGACTGAGGCACAAGGATTGCAAGTTGAGGCCCAACCTGGCCAACTTAATGAGATCCTGTCTCAAAAAAAAAAAAAAATATATATATATATAGATAGATAGATAGATAGATAGATAGATAAAAGGGATAATAGGAATATAGCTCAGTGTGAAGACCCTGGGTTCAGTCAATCCCCAGTATCACATGACAAGCAGATAAACATTCTCATTGCCATAAAAAGCAACCCTATACTCATTGCAGTCATTCCTTTCATTTCCCCTTCAGTTAGCCCCACAAAACCCCTAGTTTGCTTTTGTGTCTGTAGAGATACTTCATGTGAATAGAATCATACAACATGTTGTCCCATGTATCTGGCTTCTTTCATTGACCAAAATGTTTTCAAGGTTTATCCAAACTATAGCATATGTCACTCCTTCATTCCTTTTTATTGCCAAATAATTTTCATTGTATGAATATAGCACATTTTATTTTCCATTTTTGAGTGGATGGACATTTGGATTACTCTTATTTTTGTCTGTTATGGTTAATGTTGCTGTGAGCATTCAAAGTACTAACCAAAGCAAGGAAAAGGAATTGCCATCCATATTGTAAAGGAGAATAAAAGTATTTATGTGTGACACAGGCTTGCATATGGGAAATCCAAAGGAATCCCTTGAAAATCTATTAATAAACAAGGTTAGTAAGATTGTAGGAAACAAGAATGAATTTTATATCTATACACCAACCTTGAGCCATCATAAAATAGAATTAAGAAAGTAGTTCTATTTATAATGGCATTCAAAATTAAAATACTTCTTATTGTTAAGGAAAACCAAACTCCCCAAATTGATCTACAGAATCAGTCTTATCACCTGAGTTAAAATCCCAGCTACGTTTGCAAAGTTGACAAGCTAATCCTAGAATTTATACGGAGATACCAGAAGGACCCTGTATAGCTGAAACAGTCCTGAAAAAAACACAATAGACTCTTATTTGCACTGAACTACATCTCTTCATTTTACACTTGATCTTACCAAAAAGTTGAGCTGGGTGTGGTGGCACATGCCTATAGTCCCAGCACTTGGGAGTCTGAGGCAGGAGGAGTGCAACGAGTTTGAGGCCAGCGTGGGCTGCAAAGTGAGTTCAAGACCAGCCTGAACTGCATAGTGAAACCCTGTCTCAAAAAGACCAAAAAGTTGAGAAGTGATCTCTCTAATTTAAAAACTGATTATAAAGTATAGTCTTCAAGACTGGATAAGGATAGACACATAGATTGATGCAAGAGAAGTGAGAGGCCATAAGTAAATCAACACGTATGGTCAACTGGCTATCAACAGGGTACCAGTACAAAGAACAAACTTCTCAATAAATGCTGCTAGAGCAACTGGACAGTTATGTGCAAGAATTGATGTTGAACCGCTAGCTCACATCATACAGAAAAATTTAACTCAGAATAGATTATGGACTTAAATGTAAAAGTTTAGTTTCAAGTTGCTCAATCGTCACAAACTATTCTGAGTTCTCTATTTTATTCTCCTCAACTCCAGGTAAGTAAATAAATAAAAGGCTTTTAGGAATCTGAATAGACATTTTTATAAACATAATCCAAAAGGAGAAAGCAGTAGTTCAAATCTGGGCTTCAGTGTTTTAAAAAATTTTTTCTACCTAAATGTGCATATGCAACAACAAATACAGTATTTTAACATCTGATAGGTTTCTGAAGTAACTGGTCATTGTATTTCAAGAACTCTTTGTGCATGTGTGTCTTGGTTACTTTTTTCTCATTGCTGAGACAAAACATCTGATGCCCAAAATTAGGGAAGGAAAGGTTTATTTCTTACAGTTCTTGGGGGTTTCAGTCCATACTCAGTTGTCTCCAAGGCAGTGTGGTGTGGCAGGACCACCATTCATGTCCACTGCAAACAGTGTGGCATGAACCAGCAAAAGAGAAAAGACACGCCTTCTTCCTGCCCTTATGCTGTATGTCGGCTCCACCCTGGGTGGGTGCTGCACTCACCCCACCAATCCCAGCGCCAGACAACAAACCCAGTCATGAACGCTAGACTCAGCCACATCCATGCCATGGTTACATGAGACTTGATGGGATCATAGGAATATAAACCATGACATTCCACCCCTGGCCCCCCAAAGACTCATGTACATCCTTTATATGAGAGACATTTAGTCCATTTCCAAGAGTTGCCAAGTTCCAAATCTCCTGCAAGATCTATGGCAAACTTGTAACTGTAACCCCCTGTACAAATGAAAACAAGTTAAGCACTTCCAAAATGCAAATGCACAAGATAAACATTACCCTTCCAAAAGTTACAAATGGGAATACAAAGCATTGGAACCAAAGCAAGTCCAAAATCCAGCGGGGCAAACATTAAGTCCTATAGTTGCAGGTCCACCATCTGAAACAGTCTGTGGCAAATTGTGAGCTCCAAAGGGTTTGAGTGACTCCACCCCTCTGGCACTTCCAGGGGCTCTGTTTCCCATAGCTTCTCTCTTAAGCCCATTCTGCTCAGTTTTTGCAGCTTTCTGTGGATGATACACATTTCTGGCTTTTTTAAACTTCTGGGTTCTCCACTGCACTTTTGGCTGCACCCTTACATCTTTACATGTTGCCCTCTCAGGGATGCACTTTATGGCCTCCCAGGCCTTTTGAAATTAGGGTGAAAGCTGCCTTAGCCTCAGAACTAATGCATTTTCCTTACACCTTAAACCAGCGCCACGTGAATGCCGCCAATGTCCACTGCCAGCTGCAGCAGTAGCCAGGCTGTCTTTTCTCTTGGCTATAGGGGTCGAGTGCCTGGATCACTGAACTCTGATTGTGGGGAACATATTCTATTCCCTGGTTTCCAGCTACAGCAAAACATCACAGATGTAGTACTCACCCAGTTTTGTTTCTGTGAAGAGCAAGGGAATAAAAAAATATAGGGAAGAAGCTAGTACGGACTGAAGAAACATGATAACTTTTAGAGGTCAATGTCCAGTCATATATATTGACTGGAAGGTCTATATCAATTTAGGCATCCTTATGGGTGGATGAGAGACTATGTCCTAGGGAGAGGGACCTGTGCTGTGGGTATCACATCCTCCCAAGGATTTGTGAGTTGTTTAATGAAAGCAGTAGCTCATATATGGAATATTCCCAAGTACTGGTTCTGATAACATGTTGGCCAAGCACAGTTAATAATTTCAAAAGTTTTCTTGCTTCTTTGGCCAGGGTTTAGATTATTGAAGTCATCCTTTTCTTAGCTGTTTTCCAACCAAAAGGGTTAGCTGTAGAATGATGAATACTATATAGTTTATGTTTATTTTACTATGAAGAGCTTAAATGTTGTGATTGTTTTTTTTTTTAATTTAAAAATCCTGTTCAATCTGGGTGTGGTCATACACACCTATCATCCCAGCACTTGGGAGGCAGAGACAGGAGAATTGTCATGAATTCTAGTACAACCTGGGCTACATAGTGAGTTTAAGACCAATCTGAACTACATAGCGAGGCCCTATCTAAACAAAATAAAATTTAAAACCTGTTCCAGTGTGAAGCAACACATATCAGACAAAACCCAAAAGCTCATTTGAAGAGTCTGAGATGGTAGAGTTGATGTAGGCAGCAGTCTACACCTGCTCCATGACTAGTATTATTACAAGAAATATCATAACAGGTGTAATGTGCTCGGTAAAGGGTTATGAATGCAGTACATCTTTCCCCAGCAAAGGACTAGGCCTTTCTCCTGAGCCCTGAATCTTCATGTACAGGTGCTCTTCAACTTGCCAATGGGTTACAATCCCATTCCAATAATTCTATAAGTTAAAAATGCACCAAATACACCCAACCTACCAACAACATAACTTTGCAACACGTTAAACTCTGCAATGCTGGGTGCTTCCCCTTGTGAAAAGAGCTAAATTAAACATTTAGACTATGAGTTCTACTTAATTTATATCATTTTCTTATCATTTTACAGTTGAAAAATTATAAATCTAACCAACATAAGTTAGGGACTATATGTGTGACTGTGTGGCTTCTTTGCTCGTTTGCCCTTTAGATCCATCAGTTCCTGAACCAGACGCATGTTCTTTATTTTGTCACCTTATCCTGAATATGTTTACTTTGTTTTTTTTTTTTTTTTGGTAATGTGTAATGACTGTGGTTTTATTAATTGCGAAAGTAAATTTAACAAAAATATAACTTAAAGAATGGAAACATTCCACTCGTGAGATGTGGCAGAGGAAGTTCTAAGGCGGAGTTCATAGTCAATACCTCCATCCAGACATATGGGTTGTGGTGTAGCTCAGGGGTGGAGAGTGTGTTTAGCATGTGCAAAGCCTTGGCTCAATCACCAGCATGAAAGAAAAGGAAAAAGAAGGAAGCAAACAACAGACAGAAGAAGAAAAAAAGGAAAGAAGAGGGCAGGGAGGGAGAAAAGAAGTGTGAACTAAGCCCAACCTTGTAGAAAGAATAAAATTAAGAGGGAGCAATATAGAAATAAATGAAGCAGGGACTAGAAAGGCAATAGAAAAGATTAGCCAAACTAAGACTTAGGTTTTTCTAAAGATAAAAGAAAACTAAAGTATCTTTAGCTAGATTCAGGAAAAAAAAAAAAAAACAGGAAAGACTCAAATGAACAAAATCAGAAATTAAAGAGACAGTGCAACCAATATCATAGAATACAAAAAAAATAAGCTATGACCATTATGTGTCAAAAATGTGGGTAACTTAGAAAAAATGGGTACATTTCTAGAATCTTTATCTACCAAGACTAAATCATGAAGAATTAGAACATGTCAGTATACCATGTTTTTTTTTTCTTTCTTTCTTTTTTTTTTTTTTTTTTTTTTTTTTTGAGACAAGGTCTCGATATATATTCTAGGCTGACCTTGAACTCATGGCAAGCCTCTTGCCTCAGCTTCCCCAGTGCTGGGATCACACAATGTTTTATGCCATTGTGCCATCTTACATCTCCTCTCTCACAATTCTCGTGTTGTATCCAGCGGCTCCATTGAGCTGAGCATTGTGGTACCCTGCCCAGTACTCAGGGGCATGAGGCAGGAGATCACAAGTTCAAAGCCAACCTGGGCAATGTGAGACCCTGTCTTAAAATGTTCATATGATGATTAAACTGCTTAACAGTTTATTCCTCCCCTTTCCCTAAGTGACACATTTGTAATGGCAAATCTTAGATGCTTCCAGATAATCCAAACTCATTTTATTTATTTATTTTATTTTAAAGAAGATAAAACAATAAAACCAATCAAAACAAACCAGTGTAAGAGATACAGGACTTGAAAAACATTATGAAATCAACAATAGTTACCATAATGCATTTTGATGTCTTCAAAATAGCTGCAGACAACTTCAGACATAGTAAGAATCAAACAGAACAGTGTAGAATAGAAACAATGAATGCAATAAAGGATTTCAAAACAAAGCAATAGTAAATTTAAAATTGCTTCCATAATATATCTTGCTGTCCTTGAAATAGCTTCTCCTGCCATCACATTTAACATAATCAAACAAAACAAAAGAGAATAAAAACCAACCCAACAAAACAATGGAAATGATATAGGACCTCAAAACAAGACCATAGGGAATCAACAATGGCTACAACCCTCAGAAGGAGGTCGCCCCTAAATGCCACACTGCATACCACCATCCTCTGAACCTGTGATCAGACCACTGACCTAGACCTGCAATGTTAGTGAAACACGAAAGCACTACAGGCATCCAATTGCATTTCACCTTGATAGCTATCGTCACAGCCTGTGTTTCTCCAGATAAGCTGGTGGCTTATAGCGGGTGGAGGGAGGTTGGTACTTCTTGTTTGCCAGCCCGTGCACCACAAGGGGCTGGGGTCTGGCTGTTCCCAGTCGGGAGGTAGCCTGTGCATGGCGCTGGTTCCCAGACTGGGCTTGCTTCCTGCTGTGGCCATTGTTCTCCACCACGCCCCGCCAAGTCCACAAATGGCACTGACTCACCGGGAGAGGCTTGGGTCTAGCTGTTTGCAGTCCACTAGCAACCCACACATGGTGCTGGTTCCCAGACTGGGCTTGTTTGCTAGTGCAGCCAGTGTTCTCTCTCCCCCTAGTCGGCAAAAGGCCTCCAAACTCATTTTATAAGGACAGTATTAAGAAGAAATTCATAGTCTAGAGTCACTAATAAAGACAATATAATTTTTTACAACATTTCATGTGAAATTTGTAGAGCATTGTATGTGGATTAATTTGCATCGTTTTTCTATGTTTATAAGATTTCAGTAGGAACTTTTACATGTTTTTGAAGTTATTGTTTGTAGTACCACGGACTGAATCTAAGGGCTCAAATATTCTAGTTCTGTCCCACTGAGCTACATTCCACTTCTTTGCAATTATTATCTTGTGTTTTTCACTTTTACATGGTTTTTATTCAATAGTCTCACAAGGCTGCAGCAAACTAGAAGCCCTTCCCACATATGTAAGTAAAGCCTTCATCCATTGAATTTGAATGCAGTGTGGTATTGGAGAAATTTACTACATTGGCTGTATTCACAGGGTTTCTCTGCAGTGTTTTACCTGATATTTGAAATTCACTACAAAAAATGAATGCTTTTCTACATCCCCTGCATTTATAAAGTTCATCTCCAGTGTGTGTGATCACCTCTTTAAACATTTTCAAGAGAAATAAGACACTTATATATTCTTTACATTGATAAGATTTCTTTCTAGTGTAAATTTTTTATATATCTGCAAATATAGAAAACAATTTCCTCATTTTTTACATTTATGAGGTTCTGCCTTTGAAAGGACCTGGGACAAATGAAGTGTTGCCCACATTCTTTAGATTTGTAGGGCTTCCCTCCAGCATATATTCTCAGGTGTACATGAAATACTGAGGGATCCTTGAAGCGTTACTATGCTGCTTACATTTACAGGGATTCTCTCCAGTGCTTGTTGAGTATTTGGAATAAACTGGGAGGAATGAAAGCTCTTTCATTTCCTTTACATTTCTAAGTGCTTTATCAGGAAAACTGAAATCACTGTACAAAATGAAGACTTTATGGAATTCCTTACATTTATAGATCTTCTCTCCTTTGTGAGTTCTCATAGGGAAGTGATCACATTGTTTTTTACATTTACTCTCCACTGACTCCTTTTTAGGAATTTTAAAAGGCACAAATAAGAACCTTACCACAGGATTACATTTTTAGTGTGTTACTCCAGTGAGTGTATGTGTTTGAAAAAACGTGTGATACACTGTCATTTTACACTATTTATGTTTACAGTGTTTCTCATGAGGATGAATCATGTCTTAGAAGATTGGAAATCAGTGAAGTTTTTTCCATGTCTGTTACATTTGAGTTTTTTCCCACCCAGTGAATCTTTTCATGCATTCGAAAAGAATTGGGACAACTAAATGCTTTTTCCCTCATTCCTTACATTTATTTGTAGGGCTTCTCTCCAGTGTGAGACCTTTCATGAGTTCAAAAAGTAGTAGAACACTTGAAGGCTTTACCACATTGTTTACATTCAAAAGGCCAGTATGTGGTACTTCGTGTCTTCTTAAGGTCCTGGGAGAAGTAAATGCTTTCCCACATTCCTTACTTGTGTAGGGCTTCTCTGCAGTGTGTGTTCTCGGGTGTACTTGAAATGTTGAGTGATAACTGAAGGCTTTCCCACATTGCTTTCATTTGTAGGACTTCTCTCCAGTGTGAGTCTTTTTATGAACTCAGGAGGTACCAGAACACTTAAAGGTTTTACCACACTGTTTACATTCCAAAGAGCTCTCACCAGTGTATGTTACTTCATGTCTTCTTAACATACTGGGACAAGTGAAGGGTTTACCACATTCTTTACATGTATAAGGTTTGTCTCCAGAATGAGTTCTTTCATGTATTCAGAGGGATTTGGGCCAGTGGAAAGCTTTACCACAGTTTTCACATTCATAACCTTTGTCTCCAGTGTGAGTAGTTACATGTATCCGAAATAATTTATGTGAAGATTTTCTCACATTGTTTACATTCGTAGTGCTTCTACTAGGGCAAGTCCTTTCATGTCTAAGAGAGGACTGAATAAAACTGGAGACATTGCCTCAATCCTTACATTTTATATGATTTCCTATAGTCGCAGGACTTGTGAGAGCTGATGTACCTAATAAAGGTTGAATGGTGCATGAAGACTATTCCACACAAACAACATTCATATGATTTTCTTCTAGTAGTTTTCTTGTTCAGGTTAACATTTGGAATCTAGCTAAATGTTTCTCTACTTGGATTACTTTTTTTACCTTATAAGTACTTGCATAACCCCCATGGTTTTTGAACCAGTCTTTAATGTTCTGATCTTCCCATTTTTCTCCTATAGAAGCCAGGTTCCAGAAGGTATCCAACATCACCTCTCTGTAGAGCATCTTCTGGAAGGGGTCCAGCAAAGTCCATTCCTCCAGAGTAAAGTTCGCAGGCACTCCTTAAGGGTCATTGTGTCCATTCCCCGGCTTCCAGGTGTCACAGTGTCCCTCCCGCTGACTGCCTCAGAGCCAACTGAGGTGAGGTGCAGACGGGCCGCGAGCCAGGCACCCAGAGCAAAGCCGCGCCCTGCAAGGTCCAGGTGCCCCACCCGGCATTCCATGTTTACTTTCGTTTACTTTCTTGTTGCCATTTGTTACTGACTGCCAGTGACTGAACAGAGGCAGTAAGCCAAGCATGCTCCATTAGTTGAATACCTTCAAGTTCACTTCTGTCTTAGTTACATTTATCTCGTTCCTGGGACAAAATACCCAACACCCAAAATTAAGGAAGAAAAGGTTTATTTAGCTCACAGTTTGTGGAGGTTTCAGCCCATAATCAGTTGGATCCAAGGCAGGGTGGCATGGCACAGGGGCAACCATTCATGACAGCAGCAGGTACCAAAGGCAACAAGAGCAAAAAGGACAAAAGGGCCAAAGGGAGAATGAAGTCTCTTTCTCTCCCTCTTATTGTATGCAGGCTATCTGCCCCCAGAGTGGGTGCAGCACTCATACAGCCACCCCTAGCACTAGACAGTGAACCAAACACAAACACTAGATTCAGCCACCTTCAAAAGTCCTGCCCCTCCATGACCGTAAGAGGCTTTGGAGGGACATCCAGACACAAACTATAACAATTTCTGAGGATCACTGTGTTGTTTTTCAGCACTCTGAAGATTTCATGACTTCACCTCTTTTTTACTAGCTGTTAATGTTGCTTCCATAAAACCCTTTGCCTAGAACTTCTTTTCAGCCCCATGAAGTGATGGACCCTATAGGAGAAATCATCCACCTTTATTACATGGAGAGAGCAGACCATGAGTGTAGCCCTTGTCATGTAAGAAGGAGAGCTTCCCCTGGTATCCTCCTGACATGACTCTGACTGTCTTCCTCATGTGACACACCTGTCTGCTCTCCAGCCCTGTCCCTTGTATCCCCTCCTTCCACTAATAGCAATGTATCTGCATTCTGAGAACTAGGCAATTCCTAGAGCTGAGTCTCATGATCACCATTGAATAAAAACCTATTCTCCGAGTCCAGATTCATCAGCCCTCTCTGGAGTAGTCCTGCCTCCCCAAACACTTTCTGTACTACATTTACTGCATTCTGCATCTAGGGCCTCCCAGAACTAGGATCATTTCCTGCTAGCTTTTCTTTAGCCACAAGGATCTTGAGAAAATAAACCCCCTCTCCAGGTCTTTGTGTTTTAGGCACACAAAAAATTGTCATATTCTTTGCATTATCTATGCAAGACAGGAGATGTTTTTTCTCTTTTACAAACAAGTCAACTCACACTCAGAAAGTTTGAAGCAATTCTGTGGGGAAACAGCTCATGGATTACAGGCGGGATTTGGACCCATTTCATCTCTCCCCAATTCCTATGCATAGTGATACCTTTTAGTGCATTTTTGCCAGATTAATATGTGAATTCAGAGTAATTTGAAATTTATGTTAATATGAGTATTTGAGTACTCTGATCCCATACTGAGGACAGTAGCAGCCAGAGCACTGAACAGTGTAGGAAGGGCAGCTCTGGAAGAGCAGCTCTGTTGTAAGCAGTTTTTATTTAATAGTGTAAACAGTGGAGAGTCTAATGGTTTTTAAGCCAAGGAGCAAATGAAGAGACTTTAGTTTTAGGTGAGAAATAGGTTAGAGAAGATCAGACATAAGAGTTCAAGAAACTGAAAGAGTCACAGATCAGGACAAGAGATGACGAGGGCAGGACCAAGGGATTCGAAAATAGAAACCTGAGAGGGATGCATGTATACTGCGTTGTTGAAGTGAAATTGAGAGATTTCAAAGTTGATTCAGTGAAGAAGTCCAAGGAAGGGGGACAGGATGACATGATGGCAACAGTAGCAGTAGTAGCCATCGTAAGAGTAGTTGCAGTCTTTTTAGAACTTGCTGCTTTCAGCGTATCATTGGTGTACCTGTGGGATCCCTTTGCCGTTTTCTGGTGGTCTTAAGTCTGAGTGCTGAGGGACTTGCCCTTCCTAGGCGCTGCTCTGTGTGGGGAGCAGTGACTCCGGGGATGCTGCTGCTGGGGAAGTGCACAGTGGTGAGGGGAAAGAGCCTGAAGGTGTGAGTTGGGTAGAAGTGTGCCTGGGTAGCCGTGAGGCCTTCATGTCTAGCAGCACAGGAAAGCGCCTTGGAAACGGTGAGACTTGAGCCAGGTGCCGTGAGACGATGGACACAGCCTCTTGGCCTTGTGAAATGAAATGTCTCCACTTGGCGTTAACTTTGTAGTGGCGGTGAGAAAAAGTGTTATGTCTTTGTGCAGGGACTTGGGGCACTTGTATAGGTTGTCTAAAATCCTAAGAAATAGCTCATTCTTGGTATGTACTACACCAGTGTTTATTGTAATAATCCTTCAGCTTTTACTTCACATATGCAGTGTCTCATAATACAAAATTAGGTTGAAGGAGTACCATTAATCATAGCCTATTTACAAACTGCATAGAATATATAAAACTTCTTTTGCCTACTAAAATTACGCTGCACACACTGAATATTGGGAAAAAAATTTGAAAAAAACTCATCAGTCATGTTGTCTGAAAAGATACTCTTAATTTAAATAATATTTTAAGTGGAATTCTAAAAAAACTTCATTGGACACATAACTGGGGTAAACTTTGTATTTATTCTAATATAAATTAACATATTTCAATATCTTTATAAAAGTCACATTAAATACTTCATATAAAGCATTTGTAGGACTTTTTGAATGCTTGATTGTTGCTAACTATATTATTTAATATATTCTAGGATTTTAAGTAATTTTAAATAAATCTATTTTTTAATGAAAATGCTGTTAACTACTCACATAAATTTGTTTCTTTTCCACTCACAGTTATGAAACTTAGGAGGCATCTATTCACTACTTATAGATCACAGCCATTTTAAAGGGTCTGTGTAGAACTCTGTAAAACTTATAAAACTGACATGCATCTCCAATAGTAGCCACTCTTTGGAATTTATAAAACTGTAATATATTAATTTGTTAAAAGAACCTTTATGAAAACAGTGTCTAAATATTATGAAATGTAGACTTTCTTTTTTCAGTACTGAGGATTGAACTCAGGGCCTTTGCATTGAATTACATCCCCAGTTCCCCCAACCCCTTTTATTTTTATTTTGGGACAGACCTTTTAAAGCAGGTTCTGTGTTCTAATGGTTGTAGCCTTTTTAAAATTTTGAATGCAAATCCTAACCATGGGATCAGAAGGTATTTTCAGTGTCATGTGTGGCAAAGAAAACAAAAATTAGTATTATATACATGTTTTGGGGCCATATAAAAAGACCATACTACATGACCATTGCATTTGATTGGTAGAGCCATTATGCATGTTCATTACATCAGTACTTGCCATTACATCAGTGGTCAGTCTTTGTTAAATGTTCTTGGGAACAAGTGCAGAAAGCCCCAAGGGAAGACAGAATTCAAGCACAGCATATTGTAGCACACTGTATTCATGTTCATAGGGAGGTTAAACTTTCCTGTGTGGCTCTACTTCTGTGAAGCCAGGTAATCAAACCTATGCATCTGTTATATGTGTATTGATAAATTAAGTGTGATGCATGATACATGGCCCAACTTTACTGGCAGTCATGATAAACAGTCCTTTTGATGACTGCTCTGGTCTGCTGAGGAGGTAGCATTAAATAGCACATCCCGATAGCTCTCTTTTAGCTCAACTAAGGAAATTGTATCCTCTTTCGCAAACTTCCTTCCTGTCATTCCAAATAATATGAGTGTGTGCAAAGGGTTAAATACATCTGGGGTATGTTACTTCAACTAAAAATACTTCAAAATAGGTTTTCTTAAAACTGATCGACACCTTAATTCAAGGCTAGTTGATGTCTGTCTGAGGCATTGCTCTGTACTGTAATAATGAAGTCAGTGACTCAGTTTTCTCGTTTTATGCCTGCCTATTTCAGAATAGGCAAAAGTTGCATTTGTACCGAGTAACATCTGAGTTACAAGGAAGAGCCTAGACCTGTGGTGGCCTTTTAGAGCTTTCAGTGGTAACAAACAGCCTGCTGCAGCACACGTACCATAGTTGTACCATTGCTGACCTAGACTTTCTTCATATAACTAGAGCTCCACCCATTGTTAAAGGTTGTTAAAAGGGGAGCTTTACTGCTAGGAAGGAAATTTCTCACTCTTGCTATCAAGAACATTCTGCAGGTGCTTTGCATCTCATAGCACGCTGTCCCTGAAGCATAAAGGTCTGAAGAGCAGCATCAGGAGTGTAAAGCAGCATGGCCTTTCTTATGTTGCCTGGGCTAAGCAATGGTATTGCCTTTATTTTAGGAACTCTCACCCAGAATGAGATGATATTTAAGCGGCTCCATCTGGGCACTGTTTCTTACGGAACTGACACAATGGATGAGATCCAGACCCACCTCCTGAATTCCTACTCACAGGTATGTGGGTTTTCCTCTAGATGTGCTCGTCTCTCCAGAACATCTAGCACTTGAATTGAACTGTGCTAATCTGTAAATTAGTAATCCTCTTTGATTATTTTAGCTTTCGTTATTGTGACCCTGTCATCTACTCTGAGTCGAACAGGTCTGAATAAGCATTTCTCTGTTACTGTAGTTACAGAAGGCATAATGGGCCTAAATTGTTTATTTCTTAGTAAATAATTTGTAAAACTTTACTGTTAACAGTATTTTGAAAGATATTCAGTTCAATACTATAAGAATATGTTTCCTAATGGCTCTTTTTTCTGCATAAAGAGTAGTCATTAATAACACTTCTTAAAATTTTAAAGGTAAATTTTTTCATCTTTTTCAGTAAACAAAATAGATACCATAGTACTATGATCCATCATATACCTGGCACTTAATTTCAATAATAATTATCAATGCATGACTGACTTTGTTTTATCTATAGCCATTCTCTTAATTTTGAAGTGAAGCTCAGTTATTTTATCTTAAATATTTATTATGTGTCTCTAATCAATAAAAACTTTAAAAAGAATTATTGTCTCACAAGAGCCGTCTGAGCTGGAATTACTTTCTTACAACCTAATGATACAGCCTAAATGTCAAGTTGTCATCAAAGGAGACAGACTCTGTGTACAGTTTCTCTGGCTCACTCTCTCAGCCTGTATTCTTGATGTTACTCATGTTAGGGTCTTTGTGTGTGCATATACTATGTTTCAATCAAATTAAAGAGTTTATGTGGCACTGACCCCATATAATGTTTATCTCTCATTCGTTTGGATTTCTCTGTACCTGTCATAAAAATTATTGATTTAATATAATTAGACCTAGCAGTTCAAGGAAATTCATTTAAAATGCCAGGTGCAAGATTGTAGTTTGTGTCAGAAATTGTTACTTTTTTCGCCTGTTCGTTGGTTTGCTTTGAATACTATACAGTAGTCCATGTCATATAGGGTAAAAGCCCTAACACTGAAAGGTGTAAAAACTCACCTGGGTGATGACAGCTCAGCTCTCAGAGGGCCACACCTCTGATGTGAGCTGCAGAGATAGTATTTACATTAATTTGCCTCAGACAGAATTTTGCATAGACAAGACTAAATTGCACTTTCCCATCATAGTCTTTACACTTTTGACAGAATTTAAGCATAGGATTAAGTTATCAGTCCTGTGTTCTGTTTTTGGAAAACTTCTCTTTCTTTTTCTATAATTTTTGTTAGTCTAGCATGGATATTACCTAAGACATGGAAGCATCTTAGATGTATATTTATTGTATAAAATGTTTTACATAATTTATTTAGATACAGGTACTGTGTAACCTGTTTTTGTAACCCATATTTATTATTTTCAATTACCTTTATTTCTATTTATCTTTTATGTTTGCAGAGATCAAACCTAGGGCCTTACCCATGTTAGGCTAGTGCTGAACCACTGAGCCATATCCCCAGCCATAAAATATTGATTAGTAGAAAAAAATCTGAAAAGGGGGAAAGGAATAAAGCTTTCCTTCTTCTAGGAATCTGTGTCTAGATTAAAGTAGTACAGAGGTTTTTCAGACATTATTCACTGCATTTATATGACCCACAGATTAGATTGTAATACCTCCAAGTAAGTTATTTTACCAGGAAAAACTCAGAAAAGGTGAAGAATTATGTGGAACTAACAAATATTTAATACTTATATCAAAGAGGATTTTAAAGATCGTTTTTACTAAAAGCCATCTATAGGCTGGCCAGACAATACTTTGTATGTGAAATTGATGTCACTCCTTGTTTGGGTTCTGTTTTATTATTAAGATGACAATAGTCTAGTAGGTCCACTATAATGTAGCACAAATCTTTTGTAACCTGATTATATTTTCCCACTGGAAGCATTTGGTGATAAAGGGCATAGTCTTTAATGGAATTTGTGTGAAATTAAATTATGCAGGCATCAGTAAGCCTAACATAATTCAGAAGGAGACAGTGGCTGAGCTGCTCTGCTGTAGGAGTGGTGGCAAAGTGAGCTGAGTACAGATGGCAGGCTGCTGGGCTGCTGAGAGCAGCCCCAGCCCAGCATTACTCAGCACTGAGGACTCGTGGTTCAGTCGCTCTATACACCCAATCCAAACACCCGACCTTGATTTCTAAGGATTATCCTGAGGTCTCTGAAATTACTTATGAAAGTGTGGACCAGTCCTGTTGGCGTCAGGGCCATGTTAGGAGATAAATAACTGAAATCACCACTGTGGAAGTGGTAATTCACTCACACATAGCCTAGTTTAATGAAAGTCAAACACACTCACAGGGTGCAGTGAGCAGCTGTTTCACCACACGGTGATTTTTGATAGGACCAGGCCATTGTCCTCTGAAGGCACCCACTAATGTGTCTAATTATTGTCAGCAACAAAATCTGACCAGCCCAATTCACAGACTGTTGCAAGCTGTATGGCAGTAAGGGAAGATTCTTAAAACTTTTGTCGCGCTTTTAGCTTTATCCTGTTTTATTTACAGCATTTTTTTTTTCAGAAGACTGAAAGCCATTGTGAGCGTTCCATTCCATTTTATTCTTTAACTTGCTTTGTTTTTAGAAGGAATGAATAAGCAGGAATTATTGAGAACTTAGAAAATCAAAGTTGAAGTGACTAAACTAAAAGAAGACTACCAGGTTTTAAGTATGATAGCAAATATTTTGATATATTTGACAACCTGGAAATATCAGAACATTTTATATAACTAAGACAACAAAGTAAATCATATTAATGAGTGCTGTGTAGGACATAGAATCAAATCGAGCCAAACCACATTTTTTATTCCTTGCTTTTTATCATAGCTTATAAAATAATATAGATTGATAATTCCTGGGTCCACCACCTAGTTTTCTGATCTCCAATTTTTTGTGACATTCCCTGCTTTAAAGATGCATCCTCAAGCAAATGGAAACAACTCCAGTTCAACACCACCAAGAAGAGCCCAGTCTTCAGCCCCCAAAGTCAGGAAAAGCGTTAGCAGTCGGATCCATGAAGCAGTGAAAGCCATTGCTCTTTGTCACAATGTGACTCCTGTGTATGAGGCTCGGGCTGGTATCACTGGGGAAGCTGAGTTCACTGAAGCAGACCAAGACTTCAGTGATGAGAACCGCACCTACCAGGCATCCAGCCCCGATGAGGTGAGTCACACCCCCTTAAAGAACTGGGTTTCAGGCGGAGGATAGAGCTAAGTCAGCAATGCAGTGCTTGCCTGGCAAGCGTGAGGTCGTGAGTTTGATTGCCAGTACCAAAAAAAAAAAAGAATTAAGTTTCAGGATTTATTTTTCAGAGTCCAAAGCCATGGTCTCCGTGCTTTTCACTTGGGCTCAGTGAACATGTGGATTTCTTCTCTAGTACACTAAGTGGAGGGCCTGTGTCCCAGCCAGACTTCCAGAGTCAACTCCACCTGAAGGTTGAAAACCATCTGCTCCTTTTAGCATGTGGCCCTCTTGTATCACCCAGGCCTTTTAGATATGGACCTTTCATCCTAGTATGTCAATATTTAACGAGACACCTGAGAATAGTTAACAGGGAATGGTAAGAAATATCAGTTTTAGAATGGCTTCTTCAAGTACCTTATAAAACCGGGTCATAGTAGTAAATAATTAGAGAAAACTACTTCCAATCAAAGTGAGAAGAAAAAATCTTACTTTACATTTTAAAGTAAGGAGTTGTTACCACTAACAAGTTCATTGCAGAAGAGGAAAAGTCTTTTTGACATAAAGTATCATAGTCAAGAGACGTGATGCATTCTCATTGGATGGCAGCTGCCACATGGCAGACTGTACAGGTGTTAGAGAGGTGAGCAAGAGCTGTACCCCATACACTCCTGGTGGGCACCTGAGACAGACAGCCTGGAGAAAACTGGGGGTGTCTCAGGCATTAAACAGAGCCACCATATGGCCCAACAAGTTCACCCCTATGCATGTACTCAAGAGAAATGAGAACATGTATTCACACAAAAACTTGTGCATATGTATTTATAGCATTGTAGCTAACAGGTAGAAACAACCAATTGTCCACCAACAGATAAATCAGATGTGGCTTATGCACATCTTAGAATATTCACTCATTCAGGAGTGAGGCACTGACACATGCTACAGTGTGAATGAACCTGGAGAATGGTATGCGCTAAGAAGCGTGGGGCAAAGGCCACATGTTGCATGATTCCATTTATATGAATTGTCCAGAACAAAATCCATGGGAATGTAAAGCAGATTAGTGATTGTCAGTTGCAAAGATAATAGTCAAGAGTATAAGTTTTTTTTTTTTTCTGGGGGAGAAAAAAGTCTAAGTTGATTGTTACGGTGGTTATAAAACTCTAATAAGAGTACACTAAAATCCATTAAATTTAAATAAGTGAATTGTAATGGTGGCATGTATAGGTTCTGTGATCTAGTTAGTATAAAACCTGGAGCACTCTAAATACATCCTCATACTACTGATGAAAATGTGTAAGTTATAGCTGTGGCTGTGAGTTTATTAACATGTTAAGAAATTACTAGAACAAATTTAGAGCCCCAGGAAGAGAGAAAGGAGTAGATAAGTGTGTTTTCAAAAGAGAGGAGGAACTCTGCTCTCTGTAGATGCATGACAATGGGAAACAACTTTTATTTTTCAGTTGCCCAGAAGCAAGAGTTTCTCATATTTTGTGCACACTTCCTGAAGCAGAATTATTTTTTTTTTATGGGTAGGAAAAGTCAGTCATATCTCATTTTCCAAGAAAGTTGGTTGCAAATGTGTCTTGACATGTGTTGGGTTACTGAGGAGATGGGCAGTTTATGCTTGCACAGACCTAGAGCCTCTTCCCTGAGGAAGGACAGATTTTCATGTCAGCAAGATTCTTAATCCTGTCTACACATCAGGTAGACGTGTAGCCTTTTTCCTTTTTTCTTGTTTAATAGCTATCTTTTAGGTGATACATGCTAGCACCTGAAGTCCAGAAATAGTGCTTATCCACAGATCTAATGGTAGTTGGCAGTTCTCCATTCTGAAAGTCCAGAACATCTCACCCAAAATGAAGAATCACATAGTTCTATAAATCTTTGACTTTGTCTTATTTTGAGGGTGAAGCCTGGTATTAAATATGATAAACTGGGGCAGATGTGAGAATATGTTACCCTCTTCCACTAGTAACTAAGTTTTTTGGACACTTTCAGAGATGGTAATTCAGCAGCCCGCAAGTTTTTCAGGGGACATAAAGATGAATGTATGACCTCAGTTACCTTGTTCTGACATCATAATAATAAGGACAATGAAAAGAAAGTATACCAACAGATTTATGATATTTTATGAAGTAAGCTACTGGTAATTTTTAAATTTTACTTTTAAACTTTAGTTATATAGACATTTCTTTTCTTTGACTGATCAAAGTAATTACATTACTCTAACCAAAATAAACCAGTGCAGCCATTACGACATATCATTAACCATGTTAGAGCATAAAACCGGTTGAAAAACAGACAAGAGTTTTTTAAAACTTGAGACGCTCAAGACATTTGATTATTCATCTTTCCTCAGACAGCATATCAAAGATCTGCTTTTCTTGCTCTCAAGCCCACTGCTTTTCTGTTCCCATGCAGTCTGGAGCAGCACCACATGATCTCACTGCCACATGTGGGAGCCTGCATGTTTTCCTTTCCTTAACCTCATTGTCGAGTCACACCAGCAACCACATATATGTCTGCAGCTCTAATAATTCCTCCCATTCTACTGAACGCACTTCTGTATGGTCATGTAGCTGTCCCTGAATTTCTGCCTTCAGGAAGCTTTTTGCTCTTGGGGCCACAAGGTTTCCATACTGCCTAAAGCCTAACCCACATGCCTGCAGCTCATCTCTAGTAGTTCCCAAGTGTGAGCCACTTGAATGGGTTCCACCCATACAACTCTCAGATGCCTTGTTGTGCTGAGATGCTTTCCCTGACTCATAAACAACCACTAGTGATGGGCATGTCTGTATTGAGTGGCACCTTCGGTGAATTTGAGCAAAGGGACCTTACTTTTTTCTAAATGGTTGCTATAATACTATTTGAAATTTTACACTATGCTAACTTTGATGACAAGAATCTCTTAGTCAATAAAAAAAAGATGAGCAAAGTGAAGAAACGTCTGTGACACCACATCTGATAAGCACAGAACCACCGCCTTGGTTGTTGGCTGCTGTCTTGGGACACTTCTGGGCTTATCAGTTGCTCTGTGTCCTCCTCCTATCACTCACACTGCAGGTTCCTTGGAGAGTAACCTTGCCTCTTGTATTCATTTGTGACCTTGCTTGAAGTGTTCACTCACCACAATGGACTCAAACTGTGTGGGAAACAGACTACTGGTCATTTAGAGACAGGGAAGTAAACATACAGCTATCTGAAAACAGTCTTGTAGAAAGGGTGGGCCATAAAACTATATCACTTGGAGGTCTGTAGCTAATTCCTATAATTCGGCAAGGCTGCCTCCAAAGTTTCGAAAGCATTTGTGTCCTTGGCCCATAGTGAAACTGATAAAGAAGTTAAGTTCTTTCTTGGAATCATTTTGCCACTTCTCTGGTTTCAGAAAACCCTGACACAGTCTCTGAAAACTGGACTTAGTAGAGCTGTTGGTGATTTCCAAGACACTCCAGAACAGAAAGAGATAAAGAGAGGAGACAGGGAGGGTGGGGCACCATCCTTCACTTGCACATTCACTGCATTGTACCACTTCTTAAATATTCACTCATTGGGCATGACTTTCAGGTGCCTTTCATCATTACTCTACTGGGTCTTATAATGTTGACTATGAATATGTACAAACTGCTTATAGGCATTGTAATACAAGTTTTGGGATCAGGTTGTTGGAAAAAAGTGTTTTTTGAATTGTAGGGAGCCTAGAAGAAAATGCACACACCTCAACAATCTTGAGCAAAATTGAGGATCTTTAAAACTGACCAGGTGCATAGACTTTTATCAGTTATAAATTGCTGTCTTCCTAGCAGTCCACTGTAGGCTTTGAGATACACACAAGGCATTGATAACTGTTCTTTGCAAGAAAACGAGTGATCATTGTTTTTCTTATAAAGAAAGGGTTGAATTCATTGTTTATTATAGTACTGTAGAAATCGTAAACAATTTTTAAGATTATCTAACGAGAAAGAATTCTTTCTTAGTCATAAACATGGGAAATTTAGGCCAGTGATGTTTTTTCCGAGGAAAATTTTGTAGAAAATTTTAAAAATATTACGTATTTACCTTATTAGTTGCTAAAAGAAGTACAAATTTCACTGAAAATCCATGGGGTTTTTAAAGTATTTACATATCACAACACTTTTTACATCTTAGGAATTCACATTTGAGAGATCTAATTGGTTCAAAGATAATTAAGAATTTAGAGAAATTATAGAAACTGCTAACCTTATAGTTTTTTACTTGTTTGAAAATTGGACAGTGATTAAAAGTGGTAGAACATTAAGTAATCTTTTAAAAGTTCCTATATCTGAAATCTGAAAAGGAAAAGAATAGACTTCATCATAATTTTTAAAGAGCTGTATTGATGTGATGTTTGCAAATCCCCAAAGCCTCAGGAAAATAATCTAAATGGTTCATTATTTAGCTTATTGAACTTCATTGCAGTTAGGTTGACGGATGATAGTAATGTTTTCCAATCACCAAAGTACCATTTTAAAAGCATTTTTTATTGAATAAAGTGCTTAGAATATTGTACCCTGGAGCTTTATTTAGGGAAATGGTTCAATTGATGTGTTCTGTTTTAACCTCAGCTTTGATCTATCAAAATGAATTTGGTTAATAAGCAACATTATCAGTTAAGAGACTAAACTATTTTGAGCATTTCTGATCAACACTATCCTCTTGTAACTGTATTAGTTCATGACTCTTGTGTCCTATTCTTTAGAAAAAACGTAAGTTGTTAAGAAGCGTGTTCTAGCGTTACACATTTGGCATACACACTAACCTCTGTAATTTATCAGTTCGTGTCACTTGTATCTTCTTGTTCCTAAAAAAAAAATGTACTGTAATTTAAGTAGAGTGCTCTGTTTTTTGAGTCTCTGATAAAACAGTTGGTATTCCTCACAATATAAACTGTCCTGATTTTCTTTTCCCAGTAATCAGAAAGAATCTTTTATCTTACCTACACATGGGCACAGATGAATTTTTATTATACAAATAATGAAATTCTAGAGGAATTCATTTTAAATCTTTAAAAGTCCTCTGAGGCATAAACATTAAATACTTGCAATGATGTGTCATCTGTGGTATGTTTGGGGATACTAGAAGGTGTAGAGAGTGGTGGAGATGTCAAAGTGTAAGTAACTGATTTTGTATTCATGATGTGGAGCCTACTTATGCCCTGGTCATTGTTTCTTATGATAAGTGATCAATATTTCATTTTCTCTAAGAGAGTAGAAAGTTCTGCTTGCCTGTCATTTGTCTCTTCAGGCTCAGCATAGCAACTTCCAGCTGAGCAAACATTAAATGCTCCCTGGAAATTCCTTTACAGAATTAAAATCCAGCCTGCTTTATTGTTTAAGAATGTGTCCAAGACAGCTGCAGAAAGCCAATACAAAACTCATGTCATGAACAGTCATACAAGAATGTAAGACTAGAGCCTTAGAGTTCAAAGGTCATCAACATAGGTGATCAAGGCATAATGGGACTGAAATCTTGAAGACCTCTGTAGGTTTTGGTTCAAAAAGATCAATCGACTGTGACTACTTACTCCTATAAACTAGCTATTTGTTTGTATTTTTTTCCCTTTATGCCTACATTTTCTCATCTAAGTAAGTTCTGTATTTAAATATTATTTCAAAATGTAGCTATTGTTGCCTTACTTTAGCATTTATATTATGTGCAAGAATCAGGATTAGTGACATACCATGGTGGATTACTTAAAGATAGAAGACCATTATGTCCTTAATAGAGTGCTTTTTTTGGCTTCACAGAAGTAAGGGTTAATGTATGTGGTGTGCTATATTTTTTAATTCATTTTATTGTGTGTGTCTATTGAAGCAAGACTAATTGTGGTGGTTTGTCGATATATTTGTGAAGAGCAAATCATTGTCAGTGACACAAAGCCTTCACTCTGTGACCTTCAAGACCAATAGAGAATAAATACTACATAGCCTGTCTGTGAATATCGATTAGCAGTTTTTCCAGATGATCAAATTGAATTTTAAGTTAATAATTGTATTAAAACAATAATTGTAATAGCCACAATCAAATTGATGAGCAATCAGTGATTAAATTATGATTTATAAAGCACATGGTAAAAAATGTATCCTTAGAGTAGAACTAGCAGCTATGTGTATGTAATTGTTGATTTTAAAATAAAGGGAAATTTCTGCCAAACTTTTGAAATTAATGGCACAAAAATTTTTAGATAATGGAGCTACAGAGAAAATTAAGGATAAAATTTGCTCCATGTTTTATTTCTTATTGTATAATATGTGTCCTGGTATTAGTTTTCTACACTGGTTATTTATTATGAAAAAGTATAAATACATGAATAAAGTACCTTCAACAGAGGCAATTTAGTGTTAGTAGTAAATGGCCTATGGAAATTTAGTTTAGGCTGCCACTTAAATATATTTTTTACATTCACATTTTCATTTTTTACCTTTAGTTATTGTCCATCACGTTATATATTAGAAATCTCTAAAAGCTACATATAGTCAGAGAAGTAATTATTTTTTAAACTTTTATTTTATTGGTGCATTTTAGATATGCATTTGGTCCTTGGCTTCTTACACCAGAAAAGCAATGTAGTATTTACACATGCATGTCCGATTTATGGCACTTAAGACTGTTATCTTAAGGTGCACTTGTTTAGCTATAAATGCCAAAAGCTTGTCCTTTATGGCAGAATAGTACTCCGTTCAATAAAAAACCCACATTTTCTTTATCCATTCATCAATCAATGGGCATTTGGGCTGTTTCTAAGATTTAGCTATTGCAAACTGTGCTGGCATAAGCATGAATGTACATAAATTGCTGTGGTATGACACTTTCAGTTCTTTCAGGAAGATACCAAGAAGTGGAATAGCTGGGTCAAATGAAACCTCTAGTTTCACTTTTTTGAGGAATCTTTGCACTGATTTCCACAGTGGTTGCACCAGTATATACTCCCACTGACAGTGGAAAAGGGCTCTTTTTAATCCAGATCTTACCAGCATTATTTATTGGTTGATTTCTTGATAATAGCCATTCTTTCTGGAATAAGGTGGAACATCAGTGTTGCTTTAATTTGCATCTCTCAAATAACTATTGATGGTGAACATTTTCCATGTATTTACCTTTTCTGCTTAATCTGAGAAGTGTCTGTTCATTTTAGGTACCTATTTTTGGATTGGGTCTCTAGATTTGGAGGGTCTGATTGTTTTGAATTCTTCATATATTCTAGATAGTAGTCTTTTGTCTGACGAAGACCTGGCAAAAAATTTTCCCCACATTCCTAGGTTCTCTCTTCTGTTAGGTTGTTTCTTTTGCTGTGTGGAAGATTTTTAATGAGATCCAAGTTGTTGATTGTTTGTGATATTTACTGTGCTATTGGGGTTTTGTTCATAAAGTCTTTGCCTACACCAGTGTCTTCAAGAGTTCTACCTATTTTCTCTTCGAGCAGATTTAATGTTTCTGATTTAATATTTAGATCTTTGATCCATTTTGATTTTAATGTAATACATGGTGAATAATAAGTGTTTAGTTTCAACTGCTGACATGTGGCAAACCAGTTTATCTAGTACCATGTATTAATGAGACTATTTTATTCCAGTGAATTTTGCCTCCTTTGTAAAAGACAATGTGGCTGAGTGTGTCTGAAGTTGTTTCTGCATCTTGTAGTCCTCTCTACTGATCCTCATTTTTTTCATTTGTTTGTTTTGTTTTGATTTGATTTTGTGTGTTTTTTTTGCCAGTACCATGCATTTTTATCACAGTAACTTTGTAGTATAATTTCAAGTCAGGTATTGTGATACCCCTTGTCTTGCCTTTGTTGCCCAAAATTGCTTTTGCTATTCTAGATCTCCTCTGGTTCCAAATAAACTTTAAGATTGTTTTCTATAATCCTGTAAGATATTCAGCTATTGGAATTTTGATTGGAATTGCATTAAATCTGCATAACAATTTTGGAAGTATGGTCATTTTTGCTATATTGGTTCTTTCTGCCCAAGAACAAGGGATACCTTTCCATTTTCTGATAGCCCTCTTCAATCTCCTTTTTCAGATTACTACAGTTTTCAATGTAGAGGTCTTTTACTTCCTTCATCAGATTGTTTCCTAGGCATTTTAATTTTTTTGGATGCTATTGTGAAAGGTGTTGTTTCCCTAATTTCTGTCTCAGTGAGTTTGTTACTTGTGTACAGGAAATCTATTGATTTTTTTTAATGTTGACTTTGTATCCAGCTACATTACTGAATTTGGTTATTAAATTTAGAAGTCTATTGGTGGAGTTTTTGGAGTCTTCTATGTAGAGTAACATGTCATCCACAAATAATGATAATTTAACTTCTTCCTTTCCTATCCTTACTGCTTTCATTTCTCTTGTCTGATTGCTCTGGCAAATTTTTCCAGAACTATATTGAGTAAGAGTGGTGACGGTGGACATCCTTGTCTTGTTCCTAATTTTAGAGTGAAAGCTTGCAATTTTGTCCATTTGGTATGATGTTGGCTGTTGACTTTTCATTGATGGCTTTTATCAGATTGAAATAAAGACTATCTACTCCAATTTTCTGCAGAATTTTTTTCATAAATGGGTGTTGAACTTTGTCAAATGCTTTTTTTTTTTTTTTTTTTTTTTTTTTTTTTTTTTTTTTTTTTTTTTTTTTTTTTTTTTTTTTTTTTTTTTTTTTTTTTTTTTTTTTTTTTTTTTTTTTTTGCATCTATTGAGATAATCGTGCAGTTTTTGTCCTTGGCTCTGTTAATAGGGCGTATTATGTTTATTGATTTGCCTATGTTGAACCATCCTTGCATTCCTGGGATGAATCCTGCGTGGCCATGGTATATAATCTTCTTGATGATTTGCTGCATTCTGCTTGCCAGCATCTTATTGAGGATTTTTGTGTATCTATTCACTAAACAGATTGACGTGTAGTTCCCTTTTTCTGGTTTTGGTATCAGGGTAATGCTTGCTTTCGGGAATGAATTTAGGTGTATTGTTTTGCTTTCAATTTTATTAAAGAATTTGAGAAGTAGCAGCATTAGTTTTTCTCTAAATTTCTTCTAGAATTCAGCAGTGAATCCATCAGGACCTGAGCTTTTTTCTGTATTGGTAGGTTTTAATTACATCTTTAATTTCATTGACTAATATTAATTTATTTAGAATTTTTTATCTTTCTGATTCAGCTTTGGTAATTCTTATGTATCTTGGAATCTATCCATTTCTTCTGTGTTTTCTATCTTATTAGAATACAGTTTCTTAAAATAAGTATTGATGATCTTCTGAATTTCTGCAGGATCTGTTGTGATTTCACCCTTTTCATTACTAATTGTGTGAATTTGAATCTTTCCCTTTTTTGATAAAGTTGGCTAAGTGTTCATCAATTTTATTAATTATTTTATTTTAAAAGCAAGACAAAAAAGGCAGAAACAATACAGAATTTCAAACAAATAGTAGGGAATTAGCAGCAGTTAATATATTGCATATTGTTATCTTAGAAATAGTTGTTCAGATTACAAGATTGAGGCATGAAAAATATGATCAAACAGTGAAGAAAACAACTCTCCAATTTATTGATTCTTTGTATTATTTTCTTAGTCTCCATTGCATTAATTTCTGCTCTCATCTTTATAATTTCCTCTCTCATACAAACTTTGGGCTTGATTTCTTGCTCTTCTTTTTCTAGAAGCTTGATGTTCAACATTAGGTTGTTGATTTGAGCTCACTCTAGAGGTTTTTCTGATACGGGTATTTGCTGCTATAAATTTTCCCCATAGGGCTGCTTTCGTTGTGTCCCAAAAGTTGATATGTTGTGTTGGCATTATTATTTCATTGAAGAAACTAATTCCTTCTTTAATTTCATCTGTGACCCATAGGTTGTTCAGGAGGCTGTTATTTAATTTCCTTGTGTTTATGAAGCTCTTGTGATTTCCTTTGCCATTGATTTCCAATTTCATTGCACTATGATCTGATAATATGCATGGAATAATTTCAATTCTTTTGCTTTTATTTAAGCATGTTCTATGAGCAAGTTTGTGGTTTATTTTGGCGAACATCCCATGTACACCTGAAAACAATGTCTATTTGGATGTTTTGGGGTAGAACACTATAGACATCTACTAAGTTCATTTGCTCAAATATTTAGTTCAGTTCTGATATTTCATTGTTGATTTTTTTTTCTGTCTAGTTGATCTACTTGTGACAATGGTGTATTGAGATCTCCTATTATAATTGTATTAGTGCTTATTTGAGTTTTCACATCTATTAATAATTGTGTATAGTTAGGTGCCCTGGTGTTTGGTGTACATATATTTATGATCATTATGTCTTTCTCTTGGATTGTTCCTTTTTCAAGGCTGTGGTGAACTTCTTTGTCTCCTTTAATCAGTCTTGACTTGAAATTCAATTTGTCTACAAATAGAATAGCTATGCCTGCTTTCTTCTGGTTTCCTATAACATGCAGTAATCTTTTCCATCCTTTGACTTTCATTCTGTGAATTTCTTTTTGAATTAAAAGTGTTTCTTGTATGCAGCATATTGTTGCATTTTGCTTCTTGATCCATCCTGCCAGTCTGTTTCTTTTGATTGGTAAGGTGAGACCATTAACATTGATGGTTAATAACTAGTATGTATTGACTTACCCTTGTCATGTTATTTTCCTGTTGCTGGTTCCCATTTTTTCCCCTTCTGTTTAATGGCTCGCCTTAATCTGATGAATTCATTCTGTTGGGGTTAACGAGGTTCTAATCCTTTTAGGGTTTAAAATACTTCACTCTAACCTCTCCTTGAGGGTTTGCGTTTGAGTCTGCTGTGATTCTGATGGGCTTTTCCTGTATAAGTGATTTGTTTCTTTTCTCTAACAGCTTTTAATACTCTTCTTGTGTTGAATTTCTAGAATCTTGACTAGTATATGCCTTGGTGTAGATTTTTTTGATCATATGCCTCACTAGTTGTTTAGGAGGGTGTTATTTAATTTTTATGTGTTTACAAAATTCTTGTGGTTTCTTTTGCCGTTGGTTTCCAATTTCATTGCATTATGGTCTGATTATATTCATGGGATAATTTCATTAACTTTGCATTTACTTAAGCATATTCAGCGAGCTACTATGTGGTCTACTTTGGAGAATGTCATTTGTGCAACTAAGAAGAATATGTGTTTTGATGTTGTGGAGGGAAAGACTACACATCTATTCAGTCAGTTTGTTCAGAAGTTTGGTTCAGTTCTAATATTTCTTTGTTGATTTTTTTGTCTAAGCTGATCAGTCTGTTTGTGACAGTGGGGTATTGAAGTCCCTCCCCAATTTCAATTGTATTAGTGTTTATTTGACATTTCATCTCTCTTGGTATTTGTTTTATATAGTTGGGTGTACTGGAATTTGTTGCATATATATTTATGATTGTGAAGCTGGGGATATAGCTCGGCAGCATAATTGCCTGCCTGGCAAGTACAAAGTCTTGAGTTGGATTCCTGGTACAAAAAAAAAAAAAAAGAAGAAGACAAAGTCAAGTGATTGAACTTGAATCTCAGTCTCATCAGAGAGCCCATAGCTGAATGCAAGGCAGACTTCCAGACTGTGTGGCCAGTAGGCAGGTGAAGAGTACATTTGTTAAAATTTTTGAAAGCATTCAGAGAAAATAGGAAAAGGATTAAGAGTGTGACAGAGCACCTGCCTGGCATGCATGATGCCCTGGATTTGATCCCCAGTGCCACCACAAAACAAACAGGGAAACTTGTTCACTTCTATCACCTTCCCCTTTTACTGAATGTGAGGGTCACATGATAGGAAGTATGAGCAGCCATACGTGTTCTCAGCCAAAAACAGACATTTCCATCTACTTTGCAGGAGCTTTTTTTCTGTGTGTATCTTGTTAGAAAATGCTGCATGAAGTATATAGTCTGAACAGAGAACATTAACCTAACAGGAGCCGTCAGATTAAGAGCAGTGATCCAGAGAGGCCTTGAGTAGTAGTGATCAGCTACTATACAGGTATTGACCCAGATGTGCTCAGCAAACACAGCCCAGCCCAGGGTGGGCTTCAGTGACTACCTTGGGATTGCACCAAGGTCCCTGCATCACAAGGAGAAATGAAAACAAGTGAATTTGACCTTCAACCATAACTATAGAAGAAGATGATAAAACTGGAGGGCACTGGGAAGAAAAAAAGGTAAAAACTGATAAGTAATGATTGAGAAAGCAAAGTATTCAAAAGCTGATTCTTTGAAACATTGGCAAATGGAAAAATCACTAGTAAAAAATATTAATACAAGACAGTGAATGTAAAAAAGTCCACACACAGGAAATTATGCATACGAAAATGATACAACAGACATTTCATAAGAGCATATTAGAATACTATTCCAATGACTAACATCTTTGAAAACTCAGTAAAAGGCCTGTCTACTAGAAAAACGTAAGTGAACAAACTTGAGTCTAAAGAAACCTGAGTATAACAGAAAAGGAACTTAAAGCATAACCCAAAAGACTAGACAGTTTTACAGGTCAATAATTTTGAGCCACAAATAAGTCTCACAGTATTAAAGTGTGTTGGGAGCCAGGGAAAGTTTCCAAAGTCTTCTAATTCATCTGGTCAAGTGAATTTTATCCTAATCCTAAAATCTAACCAAGATGACATACATAAAATAACTAGGTATGTGATGTATGCCTGTAATCCCACCACTCGGGAGACTGAGGCCGGAGGATTGTTCTGAGTTCGAGACCAGACTAAGCTACAAAGTGAGCTCAAGGCCAGCCTGAACTGCATAGGAGACCCTGTCTCAAAAAGACAGAACAAACAAAGAAACATACATAAAATAAAAAATTTCCATCTTATGAATAGAGATGTAGAAATTCTATAAAACATTGTCAAGTCAAACTTTATAGTATATTAAGGCAATGACATACCATGAGCATGTAGCATTTATCATGTGAATACAAGAATGAATCAGTATTAGAAAATATATTGATGTGACTTTATAGGTCAGGTTATTAGAAACTTTGTTAAAAGATATTTATGTTGATCTGTATTTCACACTAGGATATTGTGTGGATCTATGTTTCACACTGGAGTATTCTGTGGATCTATATTCCATGTTAGGATATTGTATGACTCCACAGTCTACCAACACAAAAGGACCAGAAAGAACACTGAATGAGAAATCAGGAATTTCTAGTTCCAGATGGTTGGAGAATCCACTTAGTACTTGGAATATGGTTTGTCTGTCAAAGGAGAACAGAGTTGCATGTTTCGCTGTACCGGTGATTTCAGGTCTTCCATGGGCACCTGTAGTACCCACAGTAAAATCTCAACAGTATTTCAGATTCTCTTTCTCCTAAAAATGATGTATTTTTAATTATAAAACTTCCCACAAGGAACAATATCTAAGTATTGTTCTAAATATTAATGTCTAAATATGAGATATATATTATATTCGTGAGTTGGAAAACTTCTAAAATGTCAATTTATATTCTATGAAGATTCCATGAGAATTTCATGCAGAAAGGTTGTCCTTTAGTGCACAAAACAGCCATATGTAAATACAGAGCCTTTACCAATATTGTTCAGGCAGATGCAGAAATTAACTCAAACTGTTATAGGCCTAGATGTAAAACCTTAAGTGTAAAAATTTCTAGAAGATCCCCCACATGAGCAAGCAGAGCCCACCAAGACAAGTGCTGCCCCTCACCATGCAAGCAGGCAGATCTGCACAGGAAAAGGGAAGCTCCTTCTCTAGGTAAACAGGCAGGCCCACTAGGTGTGCAGTGCCCCTGGTGCAAAGGCACAACCGCTCACCAACTCCAAGCTGGTTGTACATTTTGGTTCCCCATGACATGGGGTAGCAGAGGCAAGGACTAGCCAGTGGACCTGATCCTGGACAAGAGCTACTGGGAAGAGAAGGGAGTGACCAGACCCCACAACTTGAGCAGTAAGTCCAATAGCCAACTCAAACCTCCACCCTGCAACCTATATCCAGCAGAGACTAGAGTGCTGATTGTTTTCTCCATCTACCAATGAGTGGATAGGTGCGTCCTAGCTTAGACAGTAACCACAGTCTGTAGGACATAAAAAATCATGACTGGCTGGATCCCAATTCTGCTGATCTGAGAAAGAAACCACTCATTAAATAACACAAGAATTTGTTCTTTGAGTCAAATCTGTTTGTTTTTTTTTTGTTGTTGTTGTTGTTTTTTGGTTTGTTTTGTTTTGTTTTGTTTTGTTTTTTGTATTTTTATTATTTTTATCTATCCTTTGTCAGATTTGGGGAGTGGGATGAGGTTTTCTCTTCCTTTCCCCCCCGCCCCACTTTCAGTTTCTCTCCTTGTCTCTTTTTGCCTTTCAATTTTCTTTCCTTCTTCCATGTTTTTTGTTCTGTTTTATCTTTTTTCTTCTTTTTTCTTGTTCATTCTTTCTTAGGACTATTCTCTATCACAACTGATTTCCTTTTATGTTTAATAGGGCACCCTATCTTATTGTTCTGTTCTTCTCATAACTGATTAATTTTTCAAATTTGCATTTTGCTTTTTTCAGTCTCCAGTTCCCCACTCCCTTTACTTTTATTAATTTATCTACTAAGCTTTATGAAACTCTGGATAGTTGGTTAACTATGCCACTGCTGTTGAATACTGTTGTTATTAGAGGTAAAATTGTTCTGTTTAGTAGATACTTACTAATTGTATGTCAGTAGTTGGTTTGTCTTAGTGGTGGATCTCTTTACTGTGGTTAAGAATGGCACTATACTTATTTATCAGATCATAGCTCAATAAAGTTAGAAATAAAAGACAAAAGAAAGCACAAAAATTATGTAAATGCACGTAAATTAAATAGTACATCCTTAAATAAACAATGGATTACAGAAGAAATCAAGGAAAAAATAAGTTTCTAGAACTAAATGATAATGCCACTACAGCATACTAGAATTTATAGGAAATGATGAAAACAGTTCTAAGAGTGAAGTTTATAACTGTAAATGAACACATCAAAAGAACAGAATTGAGCTCAAATAAATAACTTAGTAATGCACCTCAAGATCCTAGAAAAACAGGAACAATCCAAATCCAAAGCTAGAACAAGGAAGTAAATTATAAAGATCAGACCAGAAAGCAATGAAGTTAAGATTTAAAAAAAAAAAAAATGGAGTGCAAAGAAATAATAATTTAGAAAGTTGGTTCTTTGAAAGAATAAACAAAACAGACAAAATCTTAGCCAACCTAACCTTAAAAGTACAATAAAGACCCAAATCAATGCAATTAGAAATAAAAAAGGCAAAATCACAATAGCCACTGATGAAATCAAAGCATTTATTAACAGCTACTGTATAAACTTGTATGCCAAAAATTGGAGAACTCAGAAGAAATGAATAGGATTCCTAGATCATAAAAATTACTAGGAAGATTTAAAAACCCTGATTCATCCAACAACTTGAAGCAGTAATTGGGAGCAAAACAAAACAAAACAAAACACCTATGAACTAATAAAAGCCCAGGTCTGGATGGGTTTACTATTGAAATCTGCAAAAAGTGCAGGGAAGTTCTGACAACAGTATTCTTCAAGCTTACAATGAAATTGAAAGGCAAAGACTACTTCCAGAGTCATAACTGGAAGCTTCCATTACCCTGATTCCAAAACCAGACAAGGATACAACAAAAAAAGAGAACTATAGACCCATTTCTTCAATGAATATAGATGCAAGACTCCTCAACAAAATTCTGTTAAACCCCGTGCCACAAATCATCCAACAGATCACACATCATGATCAAGTAGTCTTCATCCCAGGGTTGCAAGGATGGTTCAACATATGCAAATCAATAAATGTAACACATCATCTAAACAGAAGCAAAAACAAAAATAATAGGTGATCATCTCAATACACAGAAAAAGCCTTTGCAAAAGTATAACATCCTTTTATGATTAAAAAAAAACCCTGAAGAAATTAGGTATAGGAGAACTTTAATCTTATTAAGCCACTTATGACCATCCTACTGTTAACATCATATTAAGTGGAGAAAAACTGAAAGCTTTCCCTCTAATATCAGCAATAAGATAAGGATATCCACCATCATCCCTCCTGTTCAACGTAGTACCCAAAACATTAGCCAGAGCAATTAGGCAAGAAAAAGAAATAAAAGATATGCAGAGGAAAAGAAGTAGTCAAATTATTATTTGCAGATATTATGATCCTCTACATAGAAGGCACAAAAACTCCACCAAAAGACTCTTAGATTTAATAACCAAATTCAGTAATGTAGCAGGATACAGGATGAACATATAATAGTCAGTAGCATTCCCATAGATTTAATAATGAACCCACCAAGAAAGAAATTAGTGGAAAAATACCATTCACAGTAACACCAAGAAAAAATTAAATACTAAAGAATTAACCTTAGGAAGTGAAAGACCTCTACAGTGAAAACTAGAGCACTCTGAAGAAGGAAATCGAAGAGGACATCAGCAAACAGATAGATAACCCCTGTTCCTCTCTAGGCAGAACCAGTATAGTCAAAATGGCCACACACCCAAAACTGGTAACAGATGTATTGCAATCCCAAAACTCCTAGGGCATTCTGGAGAAGACAATCCTGAAATTCCTATGGAACTCAGAGTCCCAGAAAAATAAAAGGAATCCCAAATAAAAAAGCAAATCTGGAAGCATCACAATCGTGGACCTGAAGTTGTATTACAAAGCTACAATGATGAAAACAGTATGATACTGGAACAAAAACAGACATGAGGGTCAATAAAACAGAATAGAGGGTACAGAAACAGCCCTAAGTAGTAATTGGGAAAGAAAACAAGCAAAACCAAAAAAAAACCCCTATGAACTAATAAAAGCCTCATCCTTTTTGGTCTTTAACGAAGAGGCAAAAAACATACACTATAGGAAATGTAACCTCACTAATAAATGGTGTTGAGAAAACTGGCAGTCCACCTGCAAAAGATTGAATATAGACCCTATCTCTTGCCATATATTAAATGAAAATCAAAATAGGTGAAAGAACTAAGTGCTACAAGACAAAATAGGTAAAAAGTTTTGAAGTCATAGATATAGGCTAGGGCTTATGGAACAGAAGCCCAGCTGCAGTTGCACAGGAAGTAATATGATAATCAACAAATGGGGTCTTATCAAATTAAAAAGCTTCTGCACAGCAAAAGAGACAAGTAATAGAGCAAAAAGACAACCTACAAAATGGGGGGAAATGCCAGCTACTCCTCAGACAGAGGACTAGTGTCTAGAATATATAAAGAACTCAAAAGCATCCTCCCCACAATAAAAGACCTAATTAAGAAATTGGCAAGCAGAATGAATAGACATTTCACATGAGTTCAGATAGCCAATAAATACGTGAAAAAATGCTCAACATCACTGGCAGTTAGAGAAATGCAAATTAAAATAACACTGAGATTCCATCTTATACAAGAAAGAATAGCCATTATTAAAAAAACAATAACAAATGCCGGTGAGACTGTGGAGAAAAAGGAACCCTTCTACACTGTTGGTGGGAATATAAACTAGTGCAGCCACTAGCGAGATCAGTGTGGAGACTCCTCAAAAACTGAACCTAGAAATTCCATTTCACCCAGCTATTCCCCTTGTAGGTAACTTCTGTCAGAGTTCAAGACATCATAGTCCAGTGATGCATACACACCCATGTTTACAGCAGCACACTGACGTTAGCTAAATCTTGTGAGCAGCCTCCGTGTCCATCAGCAGATGACTGGAGAAAGAAAATGTGGTGCTCACACGCAGTGGAGTGCTATTCCACCATACAGACAGATGAGTCATTTGCAGGAAGAGGGATGCACCTTGAGACCGTAATGGTAAGTGAAATAAATCAGACAGGCAAGCTTACATAGCACATGACTTCTCTTATAAAAAGCAAAAGTTAGATAACAGGAAGTAGGGAGATAAATCTTAAGAGGGGAAGGGGTCAAGAGAATGGAGAGAGGGGAAGGAAAGGGGATGAAAAAGGAATTAAGATATGTCCTGTGCATGTCCAGCCCCACATGAGGGACATAAAAACTGTGCAAAAACATGTACTAATAAATTTTAAAATAACTCTTAAAATCCTAGAAGAGAATAGAAGAGTAATTTTTTATGGACTTGAGTTTGGTAATGATTTCTTAGGACAAAAAAAGCACAAGTTTACAAAACAAAAAATTGGTAAATGTCACTTTAGAGTAAAGAGCTTATGAGCCCGGCGTGGTGGCACACGCCTTTAATTCCAGCATGCAGGAGGCTGAGGCGGGAGGATAGTTGTGAATTTGAGATCAGCCTGGGCTACGAAGTGAGTTCAAGGCCAACCTGAAGTGCATAGTGAAACCCTGTCTCAAAAATAGGGCTGGGGAATTTAGCTCAGTGGCAGTTGTCAGTTCAATCCCCAGTACGAAAAAATAAAAATAAAAAAGAGCTTATGTTCTTCAAAAGACACCATTTAGAAAATTATGACTTGCCACAGACTTGTAGTGACTTTGCAAAATATGTATCTACTAAGTGACCAGTAAACCAAATATACAAAATTTCAAAACTCAGTTAAGAAAGCAAGAGCCCAATTTAAACAATAGCAAAAAGATTTGAACAACTATACATGTCACCAAAAAGTTATGAATATTAATTAATACCTTAATAACGTAAAAATAATTTCATGGGGTTTACTACAGAAAAATGTTAAGAGACATAGCAGCAATAGCTGGAAGTCAAGAGATCGATGTAAATGGTGTTAAGTTACTGTCAGGTCCTTAAAGAACAGGTGAAAGTGCCTGTTCGTGAGACTTCGATGTTACAAATAATGCTGTCAGCAGTGGAGTAACCACTGGAGAATAGTGAAAGAGTTAATAGAAATTTGGCCTCTGTAGATGTCCTCAAAGAAATGGCTGCCTCTGGGACTGGGGCAGATGTTATACAGGATGAACCTCAAGTACGTTGTGGTGCAGAAAATAAGAGCATGCTGACATGGTTTGTTAATAAGCAACAAAACCTTGCCACAATTGATGAGAACAAATGGACATTGGGCACCTCCCTGAAAAAACTCCCAATGACTGAAGCTGGAGCAATTTAAAATAAAAAAAAAATAAACAGAATAAAAAGGTAGTACTGAATTATTAAGCAAAATGTAAAACAAATATTCATAAGTGATACTAATGATTCACTGATTTAATAAATAAATGGGAGACTGAACACATTTCCCATGCAGAAGCATTCCTGTGCAAAATAGTTTATGTAGATACTTCACTGTCAGTCAAGGGAAGCATAATTCCCCTGTCTTTAGATACGAGCTGTACATAATAACTTTCTGCCTAAGAGTGCAGTATTAAACAAGGGAAATAGAAGACAACTTTCAACGTAGACATCTGACAAACACCCTCACCCAGGTGCTCAAGACCAGCATCAGTAGTGATAAATCATTTTGATCACATGATGAAGAAAGGTACCTTCTGTGGTCTTCTGCCTCAAAGATACGGTCCAGTCTCCCATAAGAAAAGCATCAACATATTCAAATGTAGTTATACTCTGCAAAACACCTTACCAGTCATCTTCACAATTGTCAGGTTCATCAAAAGAAGGAAAGTCTTAGAAATTGTCACAACCGAGAGAAGCCTAAGGGACATGGCAAGTATAACATGAATCCTGGATGGGACCTGGCACAGAAAGAAGACTGTCTGAAAAAACTACAGCCATCTCAATAAAATATGTTTAAGTTTTTAAAATGTAATCTTATTTAGCCAGGCGTGGTGGCGCATGCCTTTAATCCCAGCACTCGGGAGCCTGAGGTAGGAGGAGCGTTGTGAGTTCAAGGCCAGCTTGGGCTACAATGTGAGCGCAAGGCCGGCCTGAGCTACACAGTGCGACCCTGCCTCAAAAAACCAGGGCTGGGAGTTTGGCTCAGTGGCTTAAGCACCTGTCTGACAGGCGCGAGGTTGTGAGTTCCATCCCTGGTGCCGCAAAAAAAAAAAAATCTGTTTGCTCAGATTTCATTGATGACCTGACAAAACATTGTATATGTCTACTTTAGAACAAAATTGACAAACAATCAAAAATCTTTCTAACATGCTATTTCCCTTTTCGTAATTATTTCACAGTAATGGATTAAGCAATTTTCTTCTTCATAATAGTCAATATTTAATTTAGTTTTTTATCCTATCACTCTGTTGCATAAAAGTTATTAGGGTAATCTTGCATAGTACCGTGATTTCAGATCACACTGTGGCCACTCAGTAACATTTCCTTAATGGAGCTGTGCAAAGGTTCCAGGGATTATGGTCTTTTAATTTTTATACTTGTGAAGCTGAAATAATGTTAAAATAGGGAAGAAATGTACTTTTTCAGGGCACAGATTTCATCATGACCGACCATGTGTAATTCTGATGAAAAGCCAATGTTGCCAGCTCCCAGCCTGCTTGAACTGGTTAGATCTTTCATGCAGTGTTCTTCATTGTCTGGTCTCTACACTGTAAAGAAACATAAAAGAATTTTTTGGTTGATTTCCAGGAGAGCTGGAGATTGATGACAGAAGGAATAATAAATACTGAGGAACAAACCAAAGTTAGTACTATATATCTGATGTCTTTTTCAAGAAATATGAACCTGTCTCCAAAAATTTTTTAAATTTGAGAATGACATATTTTTATGAGTCATACAAATATGAGTCAATTCAAGTGTGAATTAAGAACTGGGCCAGGCAACAAATTGAAGTAGCATGTTATTCATGCTTTTCATGGCTAATGTTTCACATTTCATTGTCTTCTGTGAGGTGGCAAAACTACTCCTTCAGTCCTTATAAGCTTTTGTACTTCTTTCAGGTGACTTATACTTTGCATGTATTGAAATAGTTTAAAGGCAGACTAATCATTTGCAGGTGAGGAAAGACTTCTTAACCTCAGAAACCCTGAGAGCACTAGGGTGGCTGCCTATCCATGTGTCTTGTTCCCAGCACCCATCAGAGTCTCCACACCAGAAAGTGCTGTCCATTTATAATTTTTGCTTGTATCTTAAGAATTCCACTCAACTTTCCAATTTAAATCACTTTAAGAGAATTTTAGGTTTAATTTACTTGAGAACTTTGTTGTCATGCTTGCTTACATGTCTTCAGCAGTGAACAGGTAAACACACGGCTAGGCTGACTTGTGTCCGTCTGCACAACCCTGTCATCTTTCTCAGGAATGAAGCCCCACTGCTTTGGGTGGCAGGATCTGCAGCCACCAGGGACATTGCTGTGCAGATTGTCTTCCTTGGGTCATTATGCAGCTTCAGTGTCTTCTTGCGCTCTTGACTTCAGCAGTCTGACCACTTGTCTGATAATGCTGCCAGTTTTGTATCAAGAGTTGATACATCCTAGAAAAATGTGTGAGTTTTCTTTGTTATCAGTATTGGTAATAAAATCCACTACCTCATGTGTGCTAGGTAATTCCTCTACTACTGAGTCACACCGTTAGCCCTAAAAGTAGTTATATTTTAATTGCTTAAATTTGTGTAAAGAAAACACAATCAAACTGCCAGTGCCATTGAAGTCTTTTTGCTATCATTTCTATATTTAACATCACTATATGTAAGTTATTTGTAAGATTCTCCTAAAAAGAACACCACACATATATTTCAGATATACACAGGAAATTAATTCTCTGGGGGGTTCCTTTACTATTCAGACCCTTACTAAATCTATTCCAGACTGTCGGGTAAGATATGAAAGCTCAATCCAAAGGACTAGGGATATAGTTTAGTAGCAGAGCACTTGTCTAGTACATGAGGTCCTGCTGGGTTCAGTCTTCAATACTGGATGGTGGGAATGGCATCATATGCAAAGCTTAATACATTCACGGCAGGGCTGTAGTTCATATGTCTCGCTGCCAGGGGGCTCTGATTTAATTCATATGTCTCACTGCCAAGCGGTGATTTAATTTTATTAATAAAAACAGTGATAAAAAGTGGTTAGATCTGTTTGTACCGCCAGTGGTACACGCAGCCTGTTGGGACACTCATGCTTGGAATCTGCTGGTTGAAGCTCATGGGAACATAGTAACCCAGAACTGGAGACCTTCTTGTATCATGGGGTTAGCCTTTCCTGAGGCACAGCATCTAGTCTTGCCTGACTTCAGTAAGGAAGACCAGGCCTGTGTGTGATACTAAATATGTAGATATTAAGGCACAGCAAGTACTCTGAAGGTGTTACATGTCCTCCTCTGGGATATTTTCCTTTGTATTCACTTGTTTGTAGGCCTAATCCAGAAATGTTTAGTTTTGCATTATTGCAAGTTACATTAAGAAAGACAATAATTAAAGCATGTACCTTGTGAAAAATTTGAATATTCTTTTTCTTTTCTTCCAGTTGGTGGTATATAGAGTTAATCCACAGGATATTTACTGGTTAAAAACAGTTGGACAGAATGCTGGTCTAGGTAGAAGAAGCGAATGTGATTTTTGTTATAAGCTGCTAATTCACGGGGGTTGTGAAATCAAGCATAAACTAAATAATAAACAGATGTGAGTCACCAAATATAGAATGTGTCAGTACTGACTGCAGTGGGGCACTATGAGATGATAGGGTATTCACCAAAAGATACAATTTACAGGTCACAATGTAATAGTAACCTTTCACTACGTAAATTGAAAATTAACCTTGGGAGTATTAGATCATTTGTAGCTTATAGAGATGTATTGGGAAAAATTGTGCAGAATGTCATTCTTGTTTTAGGTTTAAAGCAACCTTGTAGGAATATGCTCTTCCCTTTAGACAGGAGTCAGTTCCATTAATGTCCATGTGTCTTTTTTTCAGTGCTATAATTTAGAGTGTGTTGCTGACATTCTAAATTACAGTATTGGATCATCGGTAGATGATTTTAGGCGTTTAGTGCACTTCAGTCTCTTAGTAACACCCTGGAGACTCGGAGTGAGAGTTCTATTCTAATTCCAGCTCCACCGGTGACGCACCATTTAGCATTTAGTGCATAGTCCTCACCAGCAACAGAACACCAATGTCAAGAGGGTGGATGCATACTGTTACTGCTGCATGACAAACCACCCCCAAAACCTGGGGTATTGAAACCCATTTGATATCCTCATGGGTACATTGTTTCTTCAGCCAGGTGAGTCCCACAAGTAGGAGTTTTCTGACTCTTGTATCCCTACCTCAGGAAGAAATGACAGGACTCTGTAGTTATTGTGACTCAGTGGCTTTCCAGTGGCATCCTCAGAGTAAGTCCTTCACTGTATTCTCTTGTAACATGAAAACCAGGAGCAAAGAAATTCTCACAGTATTTGATAAGCATTAAGCATTCCATCTGTTACTATTTGTATATTCGTCTTCTGGGAAGAGGGCACAGATATCTTACTAAGATCATCAAAATGAACAAAAGGAAGAAGCGTTAATTACACATTGAGATTGCGGAGCTTCACATTTTCTAATGTATAATTCTGAGTGTCTCCCAGAACAGTGTACTCTCGAAATACCAGAATACTTCAGGTGTGAGTTGACCCTCCCAGAGTGCAACAGAAAGGTCAGGACCCTCATTAGTCTTGCTTTATATTCCAGCATACTTCACTAAATTTCATATTCCCATCTGTTATGTGTATTTTCCAATTTGATCACAATTTTTAGATACCAAGATACCACAAGTTTTAGATGTTACTTATGTAAGGACACCATTTGGTTTTCCAGTCACATGTTAAGCACAAAGGATCAGACTTTTTCCTAAAGTGTAATTGTTTAGCCAGTCCTGTGGTCAGGGACAGGTATACCACAGATGCCCTGACCTTACCTGTGGGATTAAAGAGGTCCAGTGTAGCTTTTCTCCTACACATGAAAACTGATTAATTTCACTGTGTTGCTCATAGCAAAATAATAATCTCAATACATTTAAATCTTTTGACATTTTAATATCGACTGTGTCATTTTCTCAATGAAATTTATATTTTTATTTATGAAATTTATGTTTCTAAAGTTTGGGCTGAGGAGAAATTTAAACACTGTGCATGCTTATTCATAGTGCGTGCTTTGAATTGTGCTCAGTAGCTGGGATTGTGGGATGAACCAGGTGGTAGGCGGTAGGATCAGAGATGAACACAGAGACAATAAAGGCAGCAGAACAGGCCAACCAGCTCTCTGCTGCAGCCTCTGAGTCTGAGCCTCTCCAGGTTCTGAACAGGAGCTGCCTCTAGGTGTGGATTGTGTGCAGTATCTCAACTTCCTTTTTTTTCCTACCTACCATTAGGTATGGCTAATTGTGTACCACTTGGAAACAGCAAATGGTACCTCACCTTAGTTCCTGTTTTCTGGGGCACAGATGAAGAACTCAGTTGAGAAAAGCTGTTTGACCATCCCTTACGCCTTCTTTACAGAAAAGAATTTCTGATTTTGTAACTGAAAAAAAAATATCACATAATTTCATTCTCAATCCTGATTTTCCGAAATTATTCAGTTCCATTTTATTATAGGCTAACTCGATTATATAAACTTTTTATTTTCTTTCTTGTTTGTTTGTTTGTTTATTTATTTATTTTTGGTACCGGGGATCAAACTCACAACCTCACACTTACCAGGCAGGCACTTGAGCCACTGAGCTAAATCCTTGGCCCCATGTAAACTTTTTAAAGGATTAGAAAGTTTTAATAGTTTTCTCTCTGATACATTATCTACATAATTTGTAACTGTAGTAATTTTTAAATGCCTAAATATGTATGTGTCTTTATTATCCTCAAACAACAATCTTGCTTGTCTAGTTTATTCAAGATCCTGAAGAAGTGTTTGGTAGAGGCCCCACTAGAGAGGACCTGAGTGGAGTTCAGGGTGTCTATTGCAGGTCTCTTCAGGACAAAGCCTGCACGCTGATTTTCAGTCATGCTGGTAGATGGCCAAGAGAAGTGAGGCAGCATCTTACTGAACACACTGATTTTCAGCTCCACTTCCCGCTCTCCTCAGTAGTCCTAGAAAGTTTGTGTCCTGTTGTCTCTGACACTGCTTCCCTCATGCCCTGCACACTGGGAGCTCTCAGCCTGAAAAGTGAGGAAACAGCTCTCCAGTTCAGATTCTGGAAATCTCACTGGAAGTATTCTGCAGTTGAGTTTGTGGGAAGTTGCTTAGCAGCCTGACTCTAAAAATGATTCCTGGTCTGCCTGCCTGAGTGAATTTAATTGCTTCTGCGAGAAGGACTAAGGACAGCACCCTCACAGTTGATCTTTAATTTAAGTCCACTGCACAGCGCAGCCCCTGGCTGCTCTTCCAGCGTCAGGTCTTCCATCTGGTGGCTGAGAGTTGGCCTCAGTCTGGCCACTGTGCAGGTGAAGAAGCTGACATTTTACGGGGTCTGGCCAGCCTGGAATCACAGTCATCTAAGAGTACAAACTCATCCTTGAACACTACGATCAAATTCATAATGTCCTGGACACAAACAGAATTGAAAATGTTCTTGAAATGACCTGAATTCTCAGAACCCAAGTTCACTTCCTGAAAGTAAAGGTGCTGGTGAGAACGAAGGTAAGGAGGAACTCACCCTGCCTTGTGAGAGAGAGGCCACCGCAGGCCCTAGAAATGTCCACATTACTGGCAGGTGACGAGACTGTACATGGAGAACAGAGACGGGGTGGCCTGATCTTGGGAAATCACTGAAGAAATTGTGGTTTTATTGAACCGTCTGTCTGATGAACTCTCAAGGCCCTGTGGCAGCATTGCTCTTTTGTAGGTAGTATGGTCTCATTGGGTGGTGCTTCTTTAACTGCTAATAGGATTAGTATATCATGTATTAACTAATGAATGTCTTGTAATGAAGCTTTTAAGGATTTTTTCAGGAAGCACTTACAATAAAATACTGTTTATAAAGAATTAACATTAAAATTATTCTTCCAGTTGTGATTTTTAAATTTTAATAACTCTAAATAGCATTAGCTCCTACTTTTGAGCACCTGCATATGTCAGGGAATTTACTTATGTCATATTTAGTCAGCATGTTTTCCATATTACGGAGAAGGAAGTCAGGCCTCAGCTAAGTGAGAAGAGGGTAGACAGCTGGCTCAGAGCCCTGACCTGCTTTCTCTCCTTTGCTATTTTCTCGCCTTTACATTGGCCCTTATTTTATGTAGACGTATTTATGTACAGTTGATTAACCAGCCACCAGTTTTTCTCTTATGTTAAAAAAAAGTCAAGATGAGCCACTCAAACTGTTTGCTCCTTCATGAGACCCTAGAATCTGGGTCGAGATTTGATGACTTAGGTCACTAACCTGGACTGTGGGACTGACCAGTGTGTGCTCCGCTCCCTTCTTGGGTTTAAACCTTTCTCATTCTGGGGAGCTAGTCAGCACAAATTGCAAAGAAGTCTATATCATGCTTATAATAGTATGTTTTAAACAGTAAGGCCAAGAAACAGTTTGCCATATTGCTTACTGTTCACCTGCAGAAGTGTAATTCAAAAATATACATGTGACATGGCCACAAAACTGCAAGTTTCTTTACATCTACCGTGTCTTGCTGAACTTCCTGCATGCCAAGGTGTTGTGCTGTTTCTGCACAGCACCCACCAGGCAGGCAGACCTCACACACTGTGGTCTCCTCAGGTCGCACTGGTGCAGTGGACGGAGAGCGTTGGGCTCACTCTGGTCAGCAGAGACCTTACCTCCATGCAGCTGAAGACGCCTGGTGGTCACGTTCTGACCTACTGTATCCTGCAGATGTTCCCCTTCACTTCCGAGAGCAAGCGGATGGGCATCATTGTCAGGGTATGTTTACAGTGTATTGCCTTTATTTATGGAGCCTGCGTAAGAGTGCTATTACTCAAATCTTTTATTTTTCCAGTTTTTAAAGTAAATACAAAATACTTTCCTAAGAAAGGTGAAAGTTAAATATGTACTTAAATGTCTTATGTTTGTTATACTTTTTTAAAAATAAAGCTATTAATTTTTTACCAAGAAGCTAGTGACTGCAATGGTGTGAAATATCTGGTGATATAAAATAATTTTCCTGGGACTACAAAGAAAGAATATATAAAGGATGTTATTAATTTTTAAAATGAGCTAAGCTTATTTTGTCTTCAACAAAAGTAGCATGCGAAAGAGTTCATTTACACTTAATAATGATTTATCATTGTAAAGTTACCAAAGCATACTTCTATTAAGGTTTTCTTAGCAAATACCAAAAATCTATCTCCAAAGTTTACTAAATAGTGAAACGTTGAATCAGACTTTGAAAATTTGAGAGAATTAATGCTTACATTCCAGCCTACATTTTTATCTACAGATGAATTCTATCAGAAATTTCATTATAACCTCTCAAGGTATGTAATGATAGCTTCTTTGTTCTTATTGTGCTACCATTTAAGGAATGGTTTTCACAAAGAAAAATGTACAGGTAGAGGAATATGTTCACTAAGAATTGCTTTTCCCAGTGGATTTTATATTAGGCGTGCTGTTACTTGCAAAGACTGATGTGGCCCAACTGTCCGTGTATGTATTTTCACTACTACAGGATGAGTCTACAGCAGAAATCACATTTTATATGAAAGGTGCTGATGTTGCTATGTCTACCATTGTCCAGTACAACGATTGGCTGGAAGAAGAGGTAAATTACTTACTCTTGCAATTGTGCAAAATGTTTTCATGAAATTTAATAAACAGGTGACAGAAATATTATCTTTTTTCCAAATTATAGGCACTGGTATCGTTGGAATAAGTTAAGCAATCAAAATTTCAAACCGGATACCAGTCCTTGCTAGAGCTAATAGTATTTTCCTCCTAAATTATCTTAAATGCTTAGGGTTCTCAGTTTCAGAAAGCAGAAAGGAGTCCTGGTTATTTATGAATAATTTGCTTTCTATTGAAACTGCTACTCTTTTGTTTCAGGTGTGATGTATATAGAGGTGTACACTCTTCCCTAAACGAATCTGATTTACAGTTAACCTTGTGAGGCTGTATTATTGTTGATCTGATACATTAATCAGATTTCAGAGTTAAGACTAAGGTCAACTGTAAAATCATGAACCTGGTCTTTCTTCCTGTGTGTGTGTTTTTGTTGGTGCTAGTGTCTCACATCCCCCTCAGACCTCAGAGACGATCTGTCAGGACAGCGGCCACACCCCATGTCCGAGATAGTATTGGCAATATGAATCAATAGCTCCTTCAGGGCACTTTGATTTAATCAGCAGCATGAATAAATTAGACTCCCTGAAGACCTAGTAAAATGCCATAAAAATTACTTTTGGTCATAATGATGTGCAATTAATTGTAAAATACTTGTTTAATTTATTTAGCTTTATGAGGTCAAATCAATAAATGTCTTGCCACAGACAGATATGTCAGATTGCTTTTCACACAGATAACTTTATTAAAATGCCTATGTACATTTATTATCTCACCATTGTATTTTCTTACCATTGATAAACCTTTTGACCCTCCATCAGTGTCTTTGTTGTAATATGGTAGTCTGAAAGCCTTTTGTTTCGTTAAGAAACAAAGCAAAGCAATGGCTCTCAGATCCAGGCTTGGTCAAGAGCTTTATGCCTCGAGCAGGTCCCAGAGTTGTCTTCCTACTGCATGCTGGTGTCCTTTAGATGTGTAAGGAAAAGCACTCTTCATTGATGATATAACAGAAAGGGCCATTTTTTAAAATCTGAAATGTCAGAATGTTTAAATCTGTCAACAGACTAAAAATAAGTGTTATGAATAGAAAGTGGGTGGAGAGGGTCATCCTCATTCTCTCTAAAGACAAATTCGAATTAGCTCTTGACAAGCTATCCCTAGGGCGGGGAAAGCACAACCCGCTTTGGGGATGCAGTAGCAGTCCTCTCCCTTATCTGCGTAACCTGGTCCTCTGAGCATCCTGATGTGGTGCAGTGATAGCGCCCTTTGCCATCTCCATATCCTGGTCATATGAACGTCCTGAACATGGACACTGGGGAGGACATAGCTGATGGACATCCGAAGGGGCAGTGCCAGACCAAGGGCTTCGCCTTCAGCCCAGCCTGCTGCCCGCTGCCTGCTGTCTGCTGCCTACTGCAGCCTCTCAATTTAGCATTGTGCATCAGATCCAGTAAGTTGGGTGAATTAAAAAGGAATTGTAAAAAATTTTGAGTAGTTTAATCATTTTTATATGCCTACAAATTAACATTCTATTGCCAGATGCTGTACACCGGCTTTCCTAGAAATGGATGTCTGGCATAGAGAGCTTGTTTTTCCACTAAAAAAGATGAAAGGGTGACAGGCCCCTGCCTGTGACCTTGGAAACTATGTTGGGCCCAGTGTTGTAACTGCTTGCCAGTGTTCCAAGGCAGCACAGGATTCCTGCTCAGGCCTAGTTCTGAATATAGAGAAGACCAGAGACACAGTTCAAGGTCTCTCTGAAGCATGACTGTCCGTCTCCGTCACCGTCTGCCCTGGCACTGGCAGCTGTAGTGTGTGTCAGTGTACTCACAAGAGCCTTCATAGGGCCACAGTTATTTTTTGTTTCCTACAGTGAAGTTTCCTACAGTCATAGTATTCCACAGTCAAGAACACTGTCTTGAAAAGATGTCTTTGCTGAAGTGTAGGAGCACATTATCACATGTTTAAGCACTGGAACTCATCTTTTGATTCACTGTTCTCTAGGTATAATACACTTCTGGGAATTTGCTGTTACCACCTTTGAAAGGCTCCTCTCTAGTACCTGTGTGTGGTGACAGTGCTTCTCATCCCAGCCTCACCTTGACCAGATCTTACCTAGGGATCATCTCCATTGCAGGCCCAGAGCCTGAGCCGGGACCACCAGTGGTTGCAGTTCCAGAGAGGAGTGAACAGAACTGTATTCTGTCTACTGCCAACTACAGATGCCCAGAACAACTAACAATTCTGAAGTTTGGAGCATTTAAAATGTTATTAAAATTTAAAATAGTTCCTCAAAATTTGAAATTTGAAAGGGAGACAAGAAGAACTAGATAAAGGAGTTCGTAAATCATTCTGGACCTCAGAGCATAAATAAACCTGCTGGCAGGTGAAAGCCACTTTAAAACATTTTAAATTATATTATTTCAGTGAGTAGAAATTGTTCTTCAAAACTTGACAGTTCAGCAGTAGGGTAACTAAGTATTCATTAATAGTTTCTAAAATTTCGTCTGTTATGAAAGATGTTACTCTGTGGAAAACTGACTTTGAAATTTAAAGCTTAAGTATACTTTCTGGGCACTTGGTAATAAACTGTGCAGCTTCCTGTGTGTTTGTCCCGGGGAGAAGAGATTTCTTTCTGTCCTTGCATCTCTGCCCTCTCCACATAGATGAGGACGGGGCACTCCTTGACTGCCCAGGCCCTGCTCCAAGATCTGGTCCCAGAGGAAGTGCTTCCTGATGATCTGCACTCCTCTTGACTATCACGGAGCCAAGTTCTCTCTGGCCCATGTGCTTGCTGTCTGTTCCCCCAGAGCACTGACACCTTGGGGCAGGACTGTGCCAGCTCATGGCTGTTGAGGACAAAGGCCGTGCCTGGCCACCAAGAGGCCCACCATCGCCTTTGGCCTCCACCTGCCACCGTTGCCCTCTTCCTCTTCTCGACCTGGCAGTACTGTGCCCATGGAAATAGGCCTAGCTTCTTCTCACTCAGGACTGTGTTCCACACAAATGGAACGTGTGCTTCACATGTCTCCCAGCAGGCCCTGGTCATCTTCAGCACCAGAACAGCCACCTGAGAAATAGTTGCTGCTTCTACTTTACCTGTGCGGGAATGGCACTGAGGAAAGTCAGGGTCCCAGGACTTGCTAGTGCAGCTCCACTTCACTCTTCCCTGGCTGTGACAATCCTGCAGTGTAGTTATTAACATGTGTGCCATTTCAAGTTTTGTTAAATTGATCCCTGTTCATCTGTACACCATGTTGAGGATTGGCCTTACATGGGAGTGATGGCGAACCTTTTAGAGTTTTCCGTGATACCTCCAGCCTGCTGCAGCCTGCGTGCCATAAGTTCACTACTACTGTAACATGGACACATTGTGGTGCACATTTGCAAATGTAGGTTGGATTTCCAAAGTTAGTGTCCTTAGAAAATGCAATTTAAATTTTGAAAGAAGTTGTAACTGCCTTCAGACAGGCATGCCCTATCCCCTGCCATCCTTGTGCCACACAGCCTGGAGGAATTGTTGGCTTGGTTTGATTTGGATTTTTTTTGTCCAGTACTGGGGATTGAAGCCAGGGCCTTCACACTAAGCTACAGCATCCCTATGTCTTTTATAATTATTTGTTTTGTTTTGTCTTGTTTTGTTTTGAGACAAAATCTCATTAAGTTGACCAAGCTCGAACTTGCCATTCTGCCTCCCAGAGTGCTGGGATTATAGCAGTGTGTGCTCATACAACCTGTTTTTTCAGTCTTTTACCAGCTAAAACTGTTGAGTTTGTTTCTTTTTGTTTATTTTTTTTGTGTGTGTGTGTGGTTTTGTTTTTTGAGGTAGAGTCTCACTGTGCAATTCAGGCAGGCCTTGAACTCATTATGTAGCCCAAACTGGCCTCGAACTCTTGGTGATCCTCCTGCTTCAGCCTCCCAATTGCTGGAATTACAGGCATGTGCCACCACACCCAACTGAGTTTCTGTTTCTAATGGGGGGGTACTATTTTTATTATTTTGATGCAGTTTCTTACTATGAATGAGGTTAGCATCTTTCACACCTTTTGAATCTTATTTTTTTCTTCTTTCCTTTTTCTTTTGCTTGTTTGGGTTGGTTTTTTGAGACAGGGTCTTGCTCTGTAGTTCAGGCTGGACTTGAACTGTGTAGCTCATGTAGCCCTTGAACCCGGAATGATCCTCCTGCATCAGCCTCCTGCTGAGATTACAAGCCTGCCTGTTTCTTGTTTTAACAAACAGATGACGTAGTGAGTCCTCCAAGGCTGTCCCTCACCTGCCTCATGATACCTGAACTGCAGGGCCAGGTGTGTGGGGCTCTGCCAGCCTCAGCCCTGACCTCGGCACTGTCAGCTGATGACAGTGCCCTGCCTTGTGGGGATGACCCTGCATGATCCACCTGCCTCACGAGGCCAGGAAATAGGAATTGAGAATAGAACAGCAACAGGAATCAGTGTCCCTAGCACTAATTTTCTGCCATTCGCTGCCATGTGACTTTACACACATGAACTGACTTAGTCCCAGAACATCCCATTTAGTGCTCTTCTCTGCTAGTGTGGAAACTTGAGGCAAGGATAGCTAGGTTGTTTGCCCAAGAATGCATAGCGCTATGTGGCAGGAACAGCTCCATGTCTGCCCTCTTAGAGCTGTGTTCTTAGCACTGCGTTCCACAAGAGACCTTGTCCCCCAGCCTCCCGACATCACTCTCTGCACACCACCTGGTGTCAGCCTCCAAGAGCAGTGGGCTCGAAGGAAGAAAGAGTCTGCCACCAGCGTGGCCCCGCCTTCCGTGAGTTTCTTCCCCCTCCTCTCAAGGGAGCAGTGAGATTAGTGACATCATGTGGATTAGGAGATTAGAGCACTGCACTAAAGTTACACCCCTCTACATCACATGAGGCTTCTGGCCCTCGCCACCACCGCGCTTGCGGACTGTGGGCCAGCACAGCAGCATTGCCACAGAGTGGTCTTGACAGCACCATGTGACCCTGTCACTGTCGCCTCAGGCTCCCTCGGGGACCCACAAGTAACTTGGCCTCTCCTTTTCCAGTGTGGAAACATGGCCCGCGAAGGGCTGCGGACTCTCGTGGTAGCAAAGAGGGCTCTGACAGAAGAGCAATACCAGGACTTCGAGGTGAGCCAGCATCAGCGACCCGCTCCTCGCAGACTCGCTGTCCATGTGGAACACTTTGTTTCTCCACTGACATGAGGCCTAACCATATGTCCATGCCATGGTGAGGCCAGTATCGCTGCAGCCTAAGGGGGAGTGGCCTCGCTCAGTCTGAAGCCTCTGTCTGAGCTCACCGCCTCCCATGTCCACGAGAGCCAGAAGGTTCCACTTCTTCAGGATGGGCTGAGCGTACACTGCCCCTCCCCAACACACTTGGGAATTGGAGCGCTTCAGACTTCAGAATGGTCAGGGTTTTTAATATTTGCACAGATTACCAGCTCAGCATCCCTAACCTAAAAATCTTAGCTCCAGACTCTGAAGTCTTTTGAGGACCATGATAGTACTATTTTTGTATCTGACTTTATATCTGGTTTTGGAGTACTTCAGTTTTCAGATTTTCCAGTTAGGGAAAATTATGTGTGCTCTACCTGTATTGTAAGTTTTTATATAGCAAATGGTGAGAAACTGGCTCTACAGAGCACACATATAGAGTGCATATGCATGTGTCCACAGTCTGTCCCCTCTGTTCTCAGAGCCGATACAGTCAGGCCAAGCTGAGTCTGCATGACCGGACCCTGAAGGTGGCCGCGGTGGTGGAGAGCCTGGAGAGGGAGATGGAGCTGCTTTGCCTCACCGGGGTGGAGGACCAGCTGCAGGCTGACGTGAGGCCCACGCTGGAGATGCTGCGGAACGCTGGGATCAAGGTACCGTGCACTGCTCCTGACTCCTCACATGGCTTTCTTTTAAGCAAATTCCTGTTTTTACTTAAACTGTTGTTTTATGACATGCTTGTGGGATGGTGGTAACAGAGGTTTGTAAGCAAAGTTCCACCCTAGAACCTATCCTTCCTTGCCACCATAGCCTGTGTACCTCCAGAAATGCCTCCAGAAACTACCCCTGCCTCCAAACTCTCTGCTTTGCTCATTCCTCCCCAAAACACCTGCATTTCCCTGTATAAGTCTATCACTGAACTCTGTGCTGCAATGAGAACAGTGAGTAAGAAAGTAGCTTCCTAAAAATAAAATGCCAGAAAGTACTAGTTCCCTTGGTCAGGAAAGGACAAATTGGTACGGCAGTGGTAGGTCAACAGGCAGGACAAAGAAGCATTCTGCCTGTGAGGCCCATCACCCCAGCCCACCAGGCATCCCTGGTTCAGCCACATTCCCTGCCAGTCGAGGTTTCCTTCCTTTCCACCAGCCTGTCAGAATCCTGCATCATAGAGTCTGAAGAGAAAGGTTTTCTTGCTGTAGGTTGCAGGCTCTCCAGGCTCCATTTCTGATGAGCTTCCATGGACCTGTGTATGTTCAGGGTGTCCGATGAATGCTTTGGGTTTGGGTCGCACACACTGCTGAATCGCGCACGTGCTAAGTCAACTCATGCTTCAGGATTTCTAAGCCATGGGTGGAATCTGAATGTTACCTGAGAGTACACAAAAGCCTGTGCCATCTGTTCACTTTAGTTATGTTTCTGAGGTTATACGTACACATTGTCACAGACTCAGAAGGCACACAGCAGCCTGCAGTGATAAGCTCCTCTCATACTCCAGACTGGCCACTGAGCATGGCAGCAGGATCCCTCTTCCGAAGATGGTGTAAGCCTGTGGAAGCAAAAGTGCTTTTCTCTTTCCAGCTCCTTGTCAAACACATGTGAGTTCTTTCCCAGCTCCTTGTGCACTGGGCACTGCATGAGGGTTCTTAGAGGACAGTATCTCCTCCAGAGTCTCCCCTTGCCTGCACACCTACCCCATTGTGGCAGGTTGGCAGTTGAAGCATGGTGTCTGCGAGATTCCCGCTGACATTCTTGAGAGATGAGGTGTAGCTCCTTACCAAGTATGAATTGGGTTCTATGGCAGTGTCATCCCTGGAAGGCACATGGCAGAATACTTCTTTGTCCTGCCTGTTGACCTACCACTGCCTTACCAGTTTGTCCTTTCCTGACCAAGGGAACTAGTACTTTCTGGCATTTTATTTTTAGGAAGCTACTTTTTTACTCACTGTTCTCATCGCAGCACAGAGTTCAGTGATAGACTTATACAGAAATTGTATTCTAGTACTGCCTCAAGGACTTGAGACCTACTTTTGAGGATAAAAAAAAAAAGTATAACTTGACTTTGAAAGAAAAACTCCATCATTACATGAGAGAGGCAAAGCAATGCCTGGCTCCATCTCATCAGTCCACCCCCAGCTTCTGAGGTGATTCAGGTGAGTGAAGGCATTAGGGGAGCAGAGATTACCTGGCTGATAGCGGACAGCATACCATGAGGCTGCTCCGATGTCAGAGAGATCACGCAGACAAGAGCTCATAGTTAGGGGAGAGCAACCCAGACTCAGCATTTAAATTACCCAAGCTCAAGTGCATTGTGCAGAAGCAGATGACCTCTTCATTTCAAAAAACTTTCAATCTATTTCTTAATTGTACATGCTAGATTATGCACATTATTAAGTTAGTAAGTATTCTTCCTATAAAGGTGTAGGTATTTGTATTAGTTCTTTGCTAAACTGTTTAAGAATTTTGTGTAAAGGACCAGACCCTCTAGTGCATGTACATCTTGCATGATCTGACTCCAGATACTCCTCCAGAGCCGGAGGGCACACTTAGACCGGATCTTCTCATATACGTTTCCCAGGTCTGTCCTCTAGCATGTGCCTGTGGCCTCGTGGGATGAACTGTGTGATCAACTGACAGAGGAAAAGAAGTTTAGGGCTTTGTTTACAGATAGTTCTGCACATTATGCAGGTACTACCCAAAAGTAGACAGCTGCAGCACTACAGTCCATTTCTGGGACATCCCTAAAGGAGAGTGGTGAAGGGAAATAAACCTTCATAGTGAGCGAAACCTCAGGCAGTGCACCTGGCTGTACATTTTGCTTGGAAGGAAAAGTGACCAGATGTACAACTATATGCTGATTCATGGGCTCTAACCAATGTCTAGCTGGATGCTCGGGGACGTAGAAGGAACATGAATGGAAAATTGGTGACAAGATATTTGAGGAAGAAGCATATTTGAGATAGAAACATTTGCGGTAGATGGACCTCTCCATGTGGATGAAGGAGATAAAGATATTCATGTCCCATGTAAATGCTCATCAAAAGGTGACCTCAGCAGAACAGGACTTTAATAATAAGTGGATGGAATGACCAGTTCTGTGGATAGCAGTCAGCCTTTTTCTTCAGGCACCTCTGTAATTGCGCAGTGGGCTTATGAACAAAGTGGCCGTGGCGGTAAGGATGGAAGTTACACATGGATTCAGCAACATGAACTTCCACTCACTAAGGCTTATCAGGTTACAGTCACTGCTGAGTGGCCAGCATGTGAGCAACAGAGACCAACACTGAGTCCTTAATATGGCACCAGTCCCTCAGGCAGTCGGTCTGTGACCTGGTGGCAGTTTGACTATATTGGACCACTGCTATCATGGAAAGGGCAAAGACACTTATTCTGGGCATCAGTTTGCCCTCCCCGACTGTAATGCCTCTGCTAAAACTACCATCTGTGGACTTACAGAATGCCTTGTCTACCCTCATGACGTGCCACACAGTATTGCATAGGACCAAAGAACACATTTCCTGGCCAAAGAAGTGAGGTGATGAATGAGTTGATGCTCATGAAATTGACTGGTTTTACCATGCTCCTCACCATCCAGAAGCAGCTGGATTGATAGAAAGGTGGGATGGCCTTTTGAAGATGCAGATACAATGCCAGCTAGACGGCAATAGCTTGAGGGCTGGGGCAGAGTTCTCTAGAAGGTTGCATATGCATTGACTCAGCATCCACCTTCTGGTACTGTTTATCCCATAGCCAAGATTCATGGGTCCAGGAATCAAGGGGTGGAACTGGGAATGACACCACTCAACGTTTCTCCTAGTTACCCACTAGCAAAATTTTTACCTCCTGCTCCCATGACTTATGCTCTGCTGGCCTAGAGCAGGGAAGGCTTGGACCAGGAAGAATAACAATTGATTCTGTTTAGCAGGGAGCTAAGTCTTCCCCTTGCTCATTTCAGGCTCCACATTCCTCTGAGTAAACTAAAAATGGAGTTACAGTGTTGATGCTGGGATTGATCCAGACTACTAAGGGAAAATTGAACTTCCACAATGGAAGAAACAAAGAATAGATTGAGTGCAAGAGATCTCTTAGCGTGCTTCCTAGTATTACCACACCCCATTGTTAAGGTCAGTGGGAAACTACAGCAACCCAATCCAGACAGGAGAACAGATGGACCAGAACTTTCAGAAATGAAGGTATGGGTCATCCCATCAGGAAAAGAACCAAGACTTGCTGAGGTCCTTGCTGAAAGCCAAGGGAATACAGAAAGGGTAGTAGAAGGTAGCTATAAATGCCAGCTATGACAGTGTGACCAGTTATGCAAACAAGGGTTGTAATTGTGTTTTTCTATTTTGTTGGTATGCTTGTGCATATATACGTATATATTAAGCAGGTATCTTTGCTTTCTTCCTTTATAACATGATACTTACAGACTTAATATCAGTTCTTCAGTACTGTTAAATCTATATTATAATGCTTAGGTTATGAAGTGCTAAAAGAGTAACCAGCACCCAAAGAAAAACTTTGTCTTCTATTCTGGAGGTGCAGGGATTAGTGCATTTTCTTTTGTATGCAGGACAGTTATATCATGTTGGGCATAATTGTGAACTTGCTGTTGTATGTAGAGACTAAGTGCTTTAAGCAAATCTTATGTTGTCAAATTGACAAGGGGTGGGTTGTGATAGGTAATTGTGATATCAACTTGAACAGATTAAGAAATAGCTAGTGAATTAGTGGAACACAGTGCTGGGTATGCCTGTAGATGGTTGGCAAGTAGGAGGGAAGACTTACCATGGGTATAGGTGGCCACCAACCAATAGTCTCGTAGCTTACATAGGTTAAAAAGGGAAAGAAGAAAGAAGTCCTCCCTTTTACTCCTTCAGACAAGCTCCAGTTTCCACCATTGCCTTTGGACATTTGTCTTCTGTCCCTTCAAGTTTCCAATTGAGACTCTTCAACCTTCCAACACAGATCATTCAGCTTTTTGGTGAAAACTTGTACCAGACTCTGCAGTAACCTCTAATTCTTTGACACTCTAGCCCTCCAGCACACAGACAACCCGTTTGTGTTCTTCCGCCCTAGGATCCTCAGAAAAGCCATTGTAAACCTGCTTTATAAATATTTTATGTATCATATACATGCACATTTTTTAAAAATATTAAATCTATTCCTGTAGTGAACCCTAATTGATACAGGTACATACAGAGACCACCAAAAATGTGTTTATCAGGAAAAGAAAAACTTGTGTAAGTATTTTAATGCTAAATTTATTGAGACATTATGAGATTACTACACGTTATGTTTGGCCTCTACAGTTGCAAGAGGTGCTCAAAGTGGTGGCCATTAGCTTCCAGACATTTATTAGTATGGCAAACTGCTGAAGTATATATACATTTTTTTGGCATACTCTGTATTAATTGTTTGCTAAACAGTATAAGATTTTTGCGTAGAGGACCAGGCTTATGTCTGTGTACCATGTGTGACATGACTCCGCAAAGTCCTCTAAAGCTGGAGGGCGAACTTTTTTACCAAATCTTAGATCTCACGTGCATTTCCTGAGTGACCTACAAGTTGCTTGGCAGTTGTTGTCCACTTTTTCAGAGTAGTATCTCATCTCCTTAGTTCCAGGAAAGATAATACAAACATATATGAAGTAAACAGCACAAATCTTTATACTGGAGAAGAACCACAGTATATTATACCTGAACAAACAATTAGCCTACTATGTAACTTTTTTTCTATTTCTTGTTTCCAAAACATGCATCTTTCTGTATGTTACATAAGAAGTCTAAATAATTCAGATGATAATGAGAATATTTTTGAAAGGTTTTTGCTATTATGTAAAGTACAAATAAAAAGCTTTTTATGTATTAAATGCCTTGCTATTTTACTCCCATAATCTAGGGATGTACATGTGTGTGTCACAGCATGCTTGTGTCACAGCATGCAACCATGGTGGCAGAGAGGATGAAAGATGACTCAGAGGTGACACTTGGTCTGAACACCAAGAGGCCCAGAGGGGCCAATTCACAGACTCAAGTCGGCAGCAATCCCAGAAGCCCTTGGCCTTTTATTTGTATCCCAAAGACATGAGAACAAAGATGTAGGATAAAAACATTTGCACCATTTGTATAAGAGTTTTGGTCAGGGGATAGTGAAGAAATGGGATGGTTTGTTACATGACACATGTTGGCATAGTTTAAGCAACCTTATCAAGTGGGAAACTTAATAGAAGGCAGGAAAAATACAATGGCCAGAGCATACAGCTCTGAGAATAACTTATTGATTCTGCTTGGCTTGTTGCCTCTGCAGATCTACTCTAATCATTAACCATGCATTCTTGAAGCCTGGGAACTGTTGTTCCAAGGTCCCTTCATCTTTACATTCATTTTAAGTTCTCCTCTGGTCAGAGCTTCCCCACATGTATGCATAGTTTTTAATGTAAAAGTAGCACTATTTTTATATGTATATCGTATATGTATATATGATTTTTGGCCTGGCTATGGGCCATTTGAACTTAAATCACTTTCCACGTGAAAAACTAGCAAATTGAAATAAAGGGCATTGTGTTTCTCCTGGCTCTGTGTGCTACCCCGTCAGGTCTGTGAATGGAAGGCAATGTAAACGTTGCCTTTTGGCATCCATAGGGGTCCACATTAGAATTAGTCTCATGCCTCGAGGTCTCAGTTGCTACCTCTAAACATCACTTTAGTCTTACTTGTTTTACCTAAACAAGTCAATATAGACACAACAGAATTTATCTTTTTAAGGTAAATTTACCTTTTATGCATACTTTGTTGTGTGAAGTACACTCTCAGTGTTTAAAACCATCACCATCATCTATTTCTAGACTTTTCATCTTCTCAACCTGAAACTTTGTCCCCTTCTCCGGCCCCTGGTAACCCCATTCTACTTTCTGGCCCTGTAAATTTATTTGAGTTTCCTGGGTATCTCAGACAAGTGAGTTTCTAGCTGACTTCACTTAGTATAATGTCCTCAAGGTTCATATATACTGTGTTAGAATTTCCTTCCTTGCTAGGTGTGGTGGCACATGTCTATAATCTCAGCAATTTAGGAGGCTGAGATGAGGATCACACATTCTAGGCCAGCCTAGGCAATTTATTGACAGCAAAATCCTGTCTCAAAATTAAATAAATAGATAGATAGATAGATAGATAAAATTAAAAAGTAGCTTACGAGCTGGGCGTGGTGGCGCACACCTTTAATCCCAGCACTGGGGAGTCTGAGGTAAGTGGATCGTTGTGAGTTTAAGGCCAGCTTGGGCTACAACGTGAGCGCAAGGCCAGCCTGAACTACATAGTACGACTCTCCTCCCACCGCCACCCCCACCCCCCGACAAAAATAGGGATGGGAGTTTGGCTCAGTGGTTTAATTGCCTGTTTGGCAGGCACGAGGTTGTGAGTTTGATCCCCGGCACTGACCAAAAAAAAAAAAAATAGATCGCTGTGAAGGCTTCTGGGTTCGATTCCTAGTCCCAACCAAAAAAAAAAAAAAAAAAACTTTTTTCCTTCTTTTTAAGGCCGAATAATATGCTGTTGTATGAATGGCTACATTTTGTTGATCCATTTATCTGTCCATGAACACTTAGGTAGCTTCACCTTAAAAATGAATGTACAAACGTCTTTTCAGGAATGGACACTTTTAAGAATTGAAAGTATAATTGTATTATTGAAGTTCACCAATTTAAATTGTTTTATAGATATGGATGCTAACAGGTGATAAACTTGAGACAGCTACTTGCATTGCCAAAAGTTCACATTTGGTTTCTCGGATGCAAGACATTCATATTTTCAGACCAGTAAGTATGTTTCTAAGTCACTTTGAATTTTTAAATGTTTTATTTACAGCTAAAATCTACTGGGTTTGTGAAACTGTATATGTTGTTGTATGTTTCTTACTCAATTTATAAATACATGTTAAAATATGTCATGTTAAAATGTGATCAAAAGTCGCTTTTTGATAAATTCTAAATTTAAAAGCATTTTACAGTTGTATTGTTAGTATTATTATTGTTAGTATTATTTATTACTGTTTTTTACATGGGCATACTGCAACAGTTTTTTTATTCAATTTATGAAAGTGTATATTGGTTTAAAATACATTTTCCTACTAATTTCACACATGTGGTCCAGACGCTTTCTAAAACAAGGTCTAAATACTAAGTGGAAATATGTTTTTAATCTCCCATTTTCAGATTAAATGCTCTTCCTTAATTAGCTGTAAGAAAATTAATACAAATAATCTAAAGTTATGTTGTTAGTGTATATAATAGTTATAACTGAAGTTAATTGAAATAAAAAATAAAAGTTCCTTGGATCTTGATTGATGGTAGCCAAGCAGACATCTGTGTCTGTAGCTGTCTGAATGCAGTGTTTGCACCTATAGAAATGATTGTTTGAGTGTCATTTACATGTAAATGTATTTTGTTTTGAAGCATCAGAATCACAAATTAGGCCCTGCAGACTACTATTTGCAATTAAATTATTAATGCTTCTGATAAAACTTCTGATCAATTTTTGTTGACTTTTCAGCATTATAGCACCACAAATTAAATTTTTCACCGTAAAACCTACCTATTTAAAAATGAGTCTGAGATTAATTTATGAAACTTTTATTTCTCTCCTATATAATTCCTTTTATGACCCATAAAATCTCCACAGAAAGAATGTCAGAAACAGTATGTCTTCATTCTAAAATTAATGATATTTCAAGATTATGACTTTAATTTTACTCACTTAGATTGCTTAATCCTTTACATGTTAAACCAAAATTAAATGAGATAAATGTAAACCTCTGCCAGAGATAAACAGAAGCAATTTTATAAAAGTATTTTGTATCAGTCTCTATATTATGAAAAAACACAGCTTTAAATAAAACCCTGATTTTTAGATAAATCTGTCACTTACCTGATGTGTGATTATGAGTAATTCAACCTCCTTGGACCCTGGCATTCTGATTTATGAAATGAATTCTCCAAAATTCTGCTTACCCATACCCACCTGCCATACTTGTCATGTCAGTAAATTATTATCTCATGGAAAGTATAAGAAAATTCTCAATCATAGGGAAGTATTTGTAATGTCAGTAACACTCCCACATTGTACAAATGTGATTACTAGTCTGTGGGTACCCTTGCATATGAATTTCAAGAATGTGGTGCTCTCATTCCCCTGGATACTATAAATTTTCTGCTTTCTTTTGTCACAAATCAGAAAACATAGTCACCTGTGTACGGCAGGAGAAATTCGAAAGGACCTTGCTATAGGACTTCATATGTACCTTGGGTTCTAAATACTGTATTTGAATTATCCTACTGTTGTTCCTCAAATAATGTTCTCCTGGTCTGTGTGTCTAATTTAGAAGACATTTTAATTTGTGATGCTTTTTTCTCTAATGGAGGTAACAAGTCGTGGGGAGGCCCATTTGGAGCTGAATGCGTTTAGAAGAAAGCATGATTGTGCACTGGTCATATCTGGGGACTCCCTAGAGGTAAGACTGGTCACCAACCCACCGTGTATCTGTCTCCTGAGATAAGACTCATTGCTAACCAAGTGTGTGTCTGTCCGTGTCAGTGGACCAGGGCTTCTTGTTCACGAAGCAGCCCTTGCCTGTCTCTGTGTTGGATGCTTTCTCCTGACATGGCAGTGGTACACAACTACCAAGCAGTCAGGCCTGAGAATGTGTCCTGGCCATATCTGAGTAATCCTGTCCCTTACTGTTCAGAGGTTAATTGATTTCAGCTGACCCAGAGCAATCTTGGGCCCCTGCTCACTGTTACCAAATCTATCCTCCTTGCAGCCCTGGCCGTGGAGCCTACAACTCTTGTTCTGTGTTTATCCAAACTAGTGTTTCCAAGTATACATGAGGCACAGAAGAGCTGCCTGGTAGGGAAGAAAAAATGACCCCCTTTAGTCAGATCCTGTCCTTCTTTTAACCCCAGGGCACCTCAGACTGCAAGATCCTAAACAGAACCATGGGAAATAAGGAGGGCCTTAGTTCTGACTGTTGCCTAGTCCTCAGCAGGGAAGTCCAAGTGGTTTCATTCCTTATTTTATGCATGGCTGTGGCACTGGGCTGGGTGACTGCCTACACACAGCTTTTTACAGGGCTCTCAACTTGGTCAGCTCAGGCCTTGTGTGCCTCTTGCTTCCTCAGAGCAGAACACCCTTCAACCTGTACTACATCGTATCTCTTGGACAGCAACCATCATTTCTCCCTTACTCCCCTGGAGCAGAGAAGGTTACTTGTTCCTTAGCCATTACTGTGTTGGAGAATAGGTGAGATTCTGTAGGATCAGTCTCTCCATAGCACCCCAGGAATTGGCCCCACAGGTCTCTTGTTCTCTTTCCCAGATAAGGGCATTTTCCTGTCTCCTCCTTGTTGGTTGGTATTACTTGCATTTAGTTCATACCTGTTTTTCAGTTGGACATTTACACAGTTTAAGTAGCCAGGCTGGCCTACTATGGCTCCCCATTTTCTTCCCTCAAGACACACTGACACTGCTTCGGGCCTCATATTTTGGCATTTGTTGTCACATCTGCAAATAACAGTGTTTGTAGAGCTGTGATTTGTTTCTTTTAAATTTCATTGGGTTTGTTTTGTTTTGATACCGGAAATCAAACTCATGACCTCACACTTGCCAGGCAGGTGCTGTGCCGCTGAGCTATATCCCCAACCTTGTTTGTTTTACATTTTTAACAGTGTCTGTTTAGTTCCTGCTGTGCAAGATGAGGGCTTCATTGTCTGTCTGTGTTACCGTCTTCCCAATGTAGTTAAATCCTGATTTTTGTTGGATTAGTGTTCAGAGGTAGGTAGGTAAGTAGATAGGTAGGTAGGTAGGTAGATAGATAGATAGATAGATAGATAGACAGATAGATAGCATTTGTTTTGTTTTCTTCTATTCTGATATGTTCCAAAAAAGATGGCCAGGGATGTAGATGTAGCTCAGTAGCACACAGTGCCTGCCTGGCAAGCACAAGGTTATGAATTTGATTCCTGGTACCAAGTAACTAAATAACTAAATAAATAAATTTCTTTTAAAAAAAAGATTGAGATGACTAACAAAAGATTTGTGTGCCATTTGAAAATAAAAATTGTGTAAATGAGAAAGATAAAACCAAGGGAAAATAAGGAAAGGAAATGAACATAGTCATGTTGTGTGAGAATGAGCTTTGGGAAGTCCCAAAGGGGCTGTACAAATGTGGTTTGGGGCTTCCTTGCTCCCTGAGAGTAGAGGTAGCCAAACGCCCTGTTTAAGAAGTCATCCAAAAGCACCTCTAGCACCACCCTGACTGCTGCTGGGCAGGGAAATTTCACACCTTCCCTTGTGAAGCACATCTGCCTGTCATGGAGTACTGTGGGGATGGAGCCAGCAGCTGGGGAGAAGTAAACACTTCCCTGTTGTTGGTGATATTTTTGACCATATATCTGAGAACTTGGATTTCCAGTGCCTGTCCTTCATGCTTGGGGGTGATTCCAGTTACTGGCAGAACGAGCAGATTCCATGCCCTTTGGCCAATGCTTTGGAATTTAGTTTTCTCGACCAAGGAAGGGAATTAGTAACTAGTGCTGGCTGCTTGACGAGGACTTTGTGTATTTAAAAATCTCATATCGAGCTGGGCGTGGAGGCGCACACCTTTAATCCCAGCACTCAGGAGGCTGAGGTAGGAGGAGCGTTGTGAGTTCGAGGCCGGCTTGGGCTACAACGCTAGCACAAGATCGGCCTGAGCTATATAGTGCGACCCTGTCTCAAAAAACCAGGGCCGGGAGTTTGGCTCAGTGGCCTAAGTGCCTGCCCTGGCAGGTGCAAGGTTGTGAGTTCAATTCCTGGTTCCAAAAAAAAAAAAAAAAATCTCATATCAAAACAAGTCTTTATCAGCCACTTGCTAGGAAGAAGAGGCAGAAATCATCTTAAAAACACTGTAAGAGGAAGGCTTCCTGGAGTGGCCTACACACCTGTCTCAGAAGACATGGATCTCATTCACGTCAGGCACGCTTCTCCACTCATGCTGGGCTGTGACCACCGACTCTGGGTCTGGCCTTGGTCCCAGACGCTCTCTCCTGCTATGCACTGCCCTCGGTAGGCTCCTCCAGTGCTGAGGCTGATGTCTTCTTTATGTGCTGGTCTCTCCCTGCCTTGCGCCTCCTCCTCCTGCAGAGCTGTGAGGCCCTGGGGCAAGGTCAGCCATAAGACAGACAGAGCGGGGTCGCAGGGGAGACCCAGGAAATGGAAGCGCCCCGTTCACACTTGAGACAAGCCCCTGGCTTCCCCACAGTTCTGCCCGGAGTGACGTGGGTGGTGCAGGTGCACTCACGTATTGCTCTGTCTTTCAGGTCTGTCTGAAGTACTACGAGCACGAGTTTGTAGAACTGGCCTGCCAGTGCCCGGCGGTGGTGTGCTGCCGCTGCTCACCCACGCAGAAGGCCCACATTGTGACGCTGCTGCGGCAGCACACCGGAAAGCGCACCTGTGCCATGGGTGAGACTCCCCAGGGTGGGCAAGCAGCCACACCCAGAGCCAGATGTCGGAGGGTGCCGTGTCCCTGTTAGCAATGAAGCTTTAAGACTGATCAGCTTCTTGACATGATAGACAGAAGTATTCCATCTCTAAAAGTAGATTGCTTTTTATTTGTATTACTGGGAATCTTTTAAACAATCCCTAATGGGGGAAGGGGTAATGGATAGATGTTTTATTTAATTCCTCATGTTTTTGTGTACTTAGGTGATGGAGGAAATGATGTGAGCATGATTCAGGCAGCAGACTGTGGGATTGGAATTGAGGGAAAGGTCGGTTTGTCCTTTTGTGTCACATCTTCAACACATAGTGCATATTTGGTCAGCACATGGTCAGTAGTCAGCATGTAGTAAGCAAATACTCGGTCCACACCTCACATTCTTGGTCAGCACACATTCAGTCAGCACATTTGCCATCACCACGTGTTGGAACTGCCTCTCTCCAGCATATATTTGGTGGGCATGTATGCAACAGCCTGGTTTGGCCTCATAATTGGATGAGAGATAGATAGACCAGCATCTCTCCCTTCCTTTTATCACTCTGTGGCTGGACACCCGTCTGTGGAATGCAGGCTAACACCAAGTATATTAGTCCCGTAACCCCTTGGTGTCTTCCTTGTTCTTAGTGTGGCCTGATGAACCTGTTCTCTTAAGTCACCTTAGGTCTTGCTGGAGTGTCCCAGATCCCCTTACACCTTTCTTGGCCTTCCATACTTCTTCAGCTTCTCTTTTCTACTTTATTTGCCAGGTGTTCCTTCTGCATAGCTGTTTCTGTCTCCTGGCCAACCAAACCATGGTTGAGATTTATCTTTGGGTGAATTTTAATTGTTCTGCTTACAGTCATCTAAGTCATAGTCATCTAAATAATTACATACCCAGCAAGACCTATAAAATTAATTCAACTCCAGTTTGGCTGAGTTTTTGGCTGCTGTATTTTGTAATGCTTTATAGCAACTTTGTTAAGTAGGAGATAGACTTTTTTTTTTTGTTTTTTGTTTTTTTTTTTTTGCAGCACCGGGGATTGAACTCACAGCCTCGCGCCTGCCAGGGCAGGCGCTTAAGCCACTGAGCCAAACTCCCAGCCCTGGTTTTTTGAGGCAGGGTCGCACTATGTAGCTCAGGCCGGCCTTGCGCTCGCGTTGTAGCCCAAGCCGGCCTCGAACTCACAACGCTCCGCCTACCTCAGCCTCCTGAGTGCTGGGATTAAAGGCGTGCGCCACCACGCCCGGCTGTGACTTTTTTTAAAAACTGAGGTTTGAAGGAATGTTTTGAAGAGACCCAAGATCGCAAGGTTGGGAGTAGAGGGTATTCCCTATGGCTAGTGCCATGCTCCACCTGTTTTCTTAATTTCTGTGCTACCACTAAACTGCTAAAGTTGCATTTTTCTCTAATACCTGGGAGCAAACTGTTGATCTCCACATGCAGGCCCTTTGAGCAGGTGTGCAGGCACTAGTATAGGCTGTTCTAAGGGCCCCTCAGTCATGCCACAGTGTCACTACAGGACATGCCATACAAAGCTTCGCAAACCACACAGAGATCGCTTCAGGCTCCTTCTAATTTAGGCCAAGTTTTAAAATTCGGCTCTTGGAGTACGTAGTCACCATATGTGTTTTGCAGAGGTGTTTGTGTTTCTGCTTTAGGAGGGAAAGCAGGCCTCACTGGCAGCAGACTTTTCCATCACACAGTTCAGACACATCGGCAGGCTGCTCATGGTGCACGGGCGGAACAGCTATAAGAGGTCTGCAGCTCTTGGCCAGTTTGTCATGCACCGGGGTCTCATCATCTCCACAATGCAGGTATTAAGTCTCTTGTACCTGGGGTACTGTCAGAAGATAATGGCATTTAGAAAAGCCTGGCAGTGTCATGGGAGACTGGCCACTTGGCTTTGTTGAATGTCATCATATTTTTATTAGACGTTAATAATGAGACCCTCTGGAGAAGCCACAGGCAAATGATGTAAATGTGACTAATGGTGGTTGTGATTTTAATTTATGATGTGTCTTTTTAGGCTGTGTTTTCCTCGGTCTTCTATTTTGCATCTGTGCCCCTGTACCAGGGATTCCTTATGGTGGGGTAAGTGCAGTTCAGTGTTCACAGTGCCTTTTAGCATCCCAAAGAGAGAATTTTTATTTTGAAAAATATATATGGAATATTAAGTAATACTCTGAGTGACTCCATACAGACTGTGCTGTGAAGTTTTTCATTAGATTTTGTTTTCATGGGGAAGTGTAGTCTGTGTCAGGAACTGAGTTGGATCTGAGACTTTGTAATCGTGCTCTCTAGCATTACAAGGGGCAGAGCCGCGGGGCCGGCAGCTGTAGTCATCAGCACCATCAGCAGGGGCATAGTGAGCAGGTGCCAGCCGCTCCTCAAGTTTGCTCCTTGCTGTGGGAACAGTACTTCATCATGACCAGCCACCAGCCAGTAAACACAAAGGGAAGGAAGTGCCGGAATGTCTCCTTACATCTGATGAGCTGGGATCTGTTCCAAAAGTTGCTAGATTCTATCTCTGGCAGCAGCAAGACCTCACATTCAAAGCCACTCAAATGTCTTGGGCAAGTACACCAAAAGAATGGCATGGGAGTTGTAATCAAAGCTAAGGTAATCTTGCCTACCAAATCTGTGAGACAGGAATTTCTTCTGAAATGTTACTAAATTGCAGTTCCTCCTTTCCTCATCCTTTATAGTTATGCCTAGAGATATTGATGCAACTGTTAGTGTGTGGCCAGGCCTCTGCTTGTCCCCTCCTACAGTCTAAAAACTTGTCACTCACCTCAGCCAGAGCTCCATCCTGTGAAAAGAGAAATACAGAAAACTGTTACCGTAGCCACTAACCTTGATACTGCTGCCACTGTTGTGAGCACTCATTCGTCTTCGTCTCATCCCATTCAGCATGTGAGAAGAGTAAGAGGGATGCAGAAGGCTTAGTCACATGCTCATGATATAAGGCCCAGCCTGGAAACCAAACTGGCTCGCTTAACTTGCTGCCTTTGTGCTTTTTTATGCCAGCACCTTTTTCCGTAGCATCAGCTCCCCCTCAGCCAGTGGAGGATAGACACACAGGTTCTGGCACCTGTGGGCTCGCGTGAGTGCATCCTAAGTGCCATCTTGTCTGGCAGGCCGCTGAATCCCCAGAACACCTAATACAGTTAGTATGATGCAAGGAAGGAGCAGTTTGTGCATGTGCTAATTGGTAAAGGTGAGGACCCTGAGTCATCTGCTTCTCATGCCAGAATCAGTAGGGGATGCTTGCTCTCATTCCAGATTCCTGCCTCCTCTCACCTAATCTCGCAAATTGGAAACAAATGTGCTCTCTCGAGCCATTCTTCCATGGCTTCTCTCCGCAGTTCAGAGGGCCTCTGTTCAGGATCCGTGTGGTTAGTTAGATTGGGCCCACCGATGTAATCCCACACTAGCTTCCCGTCTCAGTGTCCTTCGTTCAGCACGTGAAGAATCACATTCACTGACACTGAAGAGGATAATGTGGACTTCTGGGGGGTGTTCGTCTACCCACACACTGTGATACAAGTAAGAAAAAGAAAGCATCATATCTCTGACCTGGGTGTGCATACTGCCTCCCCCAGACAGCTGGCTGTGGCTTTGGAAAACATGCTTGACCTCCGGAGCATCTGTTTCCTCATCTGACTGGAAGTCATAATATGGAGCCCCAGATTATGGTGCGTGGAAGGATACATCAAGCTCTTGACATGGAGCTCAACAAATCATAAGTAGTTCAAAAAACTAAATAAATAAAGACTAGCTGCAACTGTACCTTTGGGCATTCCTGCCCAAAATAAAAGAAAATCACAAAATATCTATCTGTGGGTTGAATGTTTATAGTGGTTGTATTTGTAATACATGTAATCAAAAACAGAATCACCGATATGTGTTTCAGGGAATGAATGTGTGGTTCATTCATCTGCACCACAATGTGCTGCTCAGCCACAACCAGGAAGGCACTGTCAACACAGCCACAGCCTGGGGGGCCTCCAGGGGCCATGCAGATGATACAGCTGGTCCTCAGAGGCCAAATGCTGGCCCAGAGTGGCAAAGATAGCAGAGAGAAAGAAGTTGGGCGTGTTGGGGCCAAGAGGGAGTTGGGCAGGATGGGGGCCTGCCGTGAGGGCAGCCAGCAATCTACATCAGGGCTGCGAGTTGGCAGCCTGCTAGTGGGACTGCTCCTGTCCTTGCAGGATGCGCCACAGGTGGCCAGGGTGAAAGGTGCCCGGATCTCTGTGTTAACACTGACAGTTACATGGGAGCCTGTAATGATCTCAACAGGAAACGTTCAGTAAGAAAATTCTATTTTTAAAAGGATTCAACTCCCTGTAAGCATTTGTAGCTTAAAGAATATGCTACTGTTTACTGATGGCATCCAAATCCAAGCCAGGAGAATGTCCTGATTTAGGCCTCACTGGACAGCTGAGTTCTCCCGCACAACAAGCCAGGGCATCAGTGCCATCCACGCCAGCTCCGGAAACAGGCATCCAGGGCTGACCCTGGTCCCCTCTGTGTTCTCTGGAAACAGCCCGGTCCTGTTAGTGGCGGAGCATCCATGCCAGCAACTGAGTCAAGACAGTGAAGAGTCACCGATAGGTATGGTCCCCTAGGTCCATGAGAATTGCTTTCTACGTATCCAGAACACTGTCAGCTAGAGTTAGCTTCCTGAAGCACTGGATTTGCACTGCAGGCCCTAGAGGTCCATCCCAAAGCACACCACCCTGGTGGAAGTCTGATGGTTGTGCTACTGCCTTCTAAACATGAGGATGTGAGTTAATGACAGGATAGGACAAAATTCATAAAATGGATGAAGTCATTAAAATGGAGTAAAATCCAGGAAGCAGGATGCACAAATGTCATGGGGTTTGTTTCCCTCTTTTATTGTGAGTCTAAGATGACCTAGGGCCTCAGGGAGTGTAGAGTCTCTTTGTGGAGGTACATATCAACAGACCAGTAGAGGACTGAGTGTAAATGCAGCAGTAGCGTTTAAAAACAATGTGATGAGAGGACTTAGAAGGGCACCTCATACAGTCAGGCTGAGAACAGATAGATCAGGAATAACTTCGTGGGGACGATGCCTTCTGACCTGACAATCTATGGAGGAACAGAGGTCACTGAGTTTGAGAAGAAGTCGGGAGGCACAGGCATAGTGGTACATGCCTGTAATCTTTGCACTGGAGAGGCTGAGAAAGGATCGTAAGTTCCAGGCCAGTCTGGACTACGCAAGGAGAGCTTTTTTGTCAAAACAAAAAAGACAAGAGGTACAGAGGCATATAGGGGGAGGATACAGTTTAAACAAGAACAGTCACGTGAGAAACGTGTTTTGTGGAATGACAGAGTGCAGTGCGGTATGCAGAGGAGTCCATGGGGTCATGAACAGCCTCTGCCTGTGCTGAGGAACATGGGTTTCAGCCAGTAATCAGCAAGAACGGTAGTATGTATCAGGCATTCTTTCATACAGTTCAAAATACATTGAAATTTTTAACATGACTGGAAATATGTACAACTTCAGTTACCTTAATGCTTGAACGTTATTGGTGGGCTTGAATGAGTGTAGGATCTATGGATTTGTAGCAGAGGAACCAGACTGTACTGAATGGAAGAAGGGGTCCAGGAAGAGAAATGGAACAGTGTATTTGCTGTAAGTTGGGACTTCGAGGGGGAAGAAAGCAAGAAGGGGAAGCAGGGTCAAGGAGTAGTTCCAGCACTCATCCTCCTGAGGTTCTAGGTCTTTCCTAATGCTGCTTCTTTCCAGGCTCATCCGGAGCACATCCACTGTGGATGACTGCAGAGGGCCCTTGGCTGCCCAGATGGTTCTCTTGTCTCTGTGGTTTCTAGTACCTCTCTCATCCCCGCACTTCTGTTCCTTGTCCTAGCCTGAAGTCACCTTCCATGAACCCTATCCATCACTCCTCTTTCCTCTCAGTTCACCATGCCGTCCAGATGTCAGCATCCTAGGGAACAGGCCACTGTCCAAGTCCAGGTCAAGCTACTTCAGTCACAGAGATGTTTACTTTCTGTTTGGTTCTGGGTACAGATTCCCCCCAATAACTAGAAGTTACATACCACATCTGTCTTGTGTCTTTCCCCATTATTTCCTCACTATTTGAGTACTCAGACTCACTGCTCTTCAGCAAACACTTGCTTACCTGGCTAGGATGGACATTCTTATTCTTTTTAGTGTTTTGGTTTTTGTTTGTTTGTTTTTTGTTTTGTTTCAACAGGGTCTCGCTATGTAGTTCAGGCTAACCTGGAATTCACTGCGTAGTCCAGACTGGCCTCAAACTCACTTCCTTCTGCTTCAGCCTCCTGAGCACTGGGATTTCAGGAGTGCATCTCCACACCCAGAGACATTCCTATTCTTAAACACAGCTGGTGGATATGTATATTGGTGGAAACTTTAGCAAAGCAATTTTGAACATTTCCCTAAACCCTCATAATTCTGTACCGTAGACACTTTGGCCTAGTAATTCCACTTTTGAAGAGGTGTCCTGAGTAAACACATGCACTGAAAATTCTAAGCAAGGCTATTTATTACTGTATCTTTCATACCAGTGAACGGTTAGACATGAGCAAATCATCCACAATGGGGAAAGCATATGAATGTCAAATTTAAAAACAGAAACAGCATAGCAAAATCTCAGCAGGTGTTATCTCTGCATAGCTCTGGGGTTATCTCTGGTTATACCTACAGTACCAGTGATTTTCTTTTGTCCTTTTTTCTTTTTTTTTTTTTAACCTGTTCTATTTATAATGCACCTATGATACAGTTACACAGAGGATATCAAAGTGGAGATTTCCATCCCTCTAGACTGAGCATTGTACATTTCTCCCTAATGGTACATGCACTCAAGGATTGTTTACAGCCCTAGACAGTGTCCAGAACTTCCTGGGCTTGCCCAGTTCCCTCATCGTGTATGATGCGTACTTTCTTTCTTGACTGACGGCAGTGCACTTCAACCTTCTGCCTAAATAAAAACTCTACAGCTTTTGTCACATTTGCTACACAGAGTGATGCTCAAGTGGAGCTCGTGGCTTACAAGACTAACGTGAATTAACCCACTCTACAGAGTACAAAACGCTGCGTTAACGTTCTTTGTTTTAGATGCAACTTTTATTAATGCTGGTCTGATGTTAAGTAGTAAATGTTTCTAAAACTCAAGGGATGAAGTTTCTCTTACTTCACAGTTTTTTTTCTACTTTGAAGATAGTAACACACTAAATAACTGGACGTTTAGGTTGAAAAGTGGACTTCTTCATGATTTTCAAGTTCAGACACTTGTTAGGCAGTTTTAGGGAAGGAAGGGCAAGTCTGAGTTAAATATTTCCTGGTGTAGAGTTTCTGTTTCTGAAATGTGAATTTGGGTTCTGAGTGACCCAAGTGGGAGCGATCTCACTTTGTGGCCCCCAGAAATTTGGTGTGTCTCACCTTTTGACTGACTGACCCGCATGCACATCTTTGTTTCTGTTGACAAGTGTAAGGGCTTGAGACTGGAAAGACCATTTAGTGGTTTCTGTACAGTGGTACACCTAAAACTGTCCATAATTGAAGGAATGCAACAGAATGAAATTGTATCACGTGCTGGCCATTCTAGCCAAGGTTCATACCTTCATATGGATCATGTCAAGGAACATCAAGCACTATATAGTGTTGAGATTGGCTGTGAATGTTGTGGACACACTCTGAATTTTCACCTCCCCTTTAGTGAAGGAGTTGACATAAAAACACTTAAGTTTAGGACACCAGATATGCTCATTTCTAATATGTGTATCTTTGTTAACAGAGCAAATTTAATTTCCCCTGGTGAAAGGAATTAATGTTGTTATTTTTAGTAGCAAGTCTGTTCATAAATAAGTGGCTACTTACTTATTCTTTAGGAAAACAAGATTGCTATTGGGTAAAAATACAGATGCCCTCTGGGCAGTGTGTTAACTCATGCATGGTGTGACATTTGCACATGTTTCTGGAGCCTGTCTCACATCCTCGACCTTCTTCCCTATATCTTTCCCCAGTATTTTTCTCACTACTTGAGTACTCAAAACAATTCACTGCTGTCCAGTGAACACTTGCTTACTGACTAGGATGGACAGGTAATGCTGTATCATATCACTAACTGTACCTCCATATTCTTATTTTATGTCTCTAGGATGTAGCTCACTGCAGTCCTTTTGCTGGCTCTTTGTCACCCTTTACTCCATTCATAGTACTTGGCACGATTTCATTTCATTGCTATGGGATTGGATGAGTTTCTTATGGGGATGGTAAAATGAATTAAGATGTGTTTACATATATATGCCAACTCCCCATAATGAATGTAATCATTATATACTACAAATACATACTTTAAAAAGTTTTAAAAATTTTTTAAAGGAGTATGCTATTGTTGCTGGGGATGAGAATACTTCCCTACCATACACAAGGCCCTGGATTTAATACCCAACACTGCCAAAAAAAAAAAAAGAATGTGTTACTGCGCTGTGGGATGAATACCTGGTTTTATTATCTAGTATCTACTTGGGGCTTTTTGGATTTTTTATGGGATTTATTTTTGAAACCATGACGCATCTTTAATTCCACAGATATGTTCATAATTGTGCGTAAACATGTATTAAACTGACTTGATGTTGTTCTTGGTTTCCAAGGTATGCAACTATATACACCATGTTCCCAGTATTCTCTTTAGTGCTGGACCAAGACGTGAAGCCAGAGATGGCGATTCTGTACCCAGAGCTGTACAAGGACCTTACCAAGGTATGGCTGCAGCACAGATTTCTGCCCATGGAACAAGGAGAAAACATACATTTTGAAGCATTGATTGAATAATTATTTCTTATCTTCCCAGACCTTTTTTATTGCTCCTAAGTAGTTTTGACATTTTCCTTTTGAGTTAAATTCTAAAGGGGTAAATACCCCAGAGAAGAAAATTCTTTCAAGTATTTGCAATAGAGGTCTCTTATCATTCATAAAATTAGGATTTCACTTTTGTGAATGTCGCTGACAGACTTGCAAGTTTCTCAAATGGCTGAGGAGCACTCGTGTTCATGTCTGTGTGAAGTATGCTCACTTGGTGTGTCTCTGCCAGGTTGGCATTGTTGCCCCACCAGAGGACCAGCTTCATGTAGTATTCCAAAAAATAGAAATCCTTGGAGTCATTATAACTAGGCATTTTCTGTGCATTCCCAGTCTTGTCTCTAGTTGCAGGTTTCAGAATTATGTCTGAAAAGTGACTATGTGTCTATGCTTTGGACATGTACACTGTTGAGTGATACTATAGAGAACAGGTCCACCCAGAAAACTCTTACTAACCTGACACTATGCAGGTGAACCACTTACTTAGCTTGGAACTATGCTCTGTTAAGAGTAAAATATTCCTAAAGGAGGTTTTGAGTTTGTGTTTCCATGTAAGAGCATATTTTATAGCATAGGAAGTATAAGCACAAATAGGAAGTAGAGAGAGAGGGATTTTACTCAGATAGGAAGGGGACCGAGAGATGGAGGGAGGGGTGGAAAAGGAGATGAAAAAAGAAATTAAGCTGTGTTGCGTACATATATCAACTCCACACAAGGAATGTAAACATGTACTGCAAGCATGTACTAAAACTTCAGCCTTTCAAGTACAAATTATCGAAACTTTGGAGTTTTCCACATAGCTAGCTTTTCCCCAATCAACTCTGAGAACAAATTCTAACACTCAATTAAATTTAAGTTTATAGTTGATAACTGGAAATTATTACCTCAGATTTTTAAGGCTGTATCAGTGTGATATAGTTTAAAAAAAAAAAAAACCTGAACTAGAGTAGGTGTTTTCAAGAGACTAGATTCTAGTCCAGCTGACCACTGACAGAACAGAGTCCACTGATAGACTAGACTCCAACCCAAGTGCAGTAACCACTAACAAATTAGACTATTGCAGCTAACTATTAGCAGATCAAACTCTAACCCAGTTAACCATAACATAATAGACTTGTCCAGTGAATCATTTGCTCAGGCTAGACTCTAGCCCAGTTGACCGTTAATTAATCCACCCAACTGCTAAGAGAACAGACTAGTTGAGCTAACCACTAACAAATCAACTGACTCATAACTAACTAGCCCAGCTGATTAGTAACTGGCCAGAGATGCACTGAGTGAATCATTTTACCTTTTGGATGTTATGGTATTACTGTAAGATTCTGATGAAATAAAGACTTTAAAGTGCCTTCAAAAAAAATACAGAATGCCCATGTACTTCTATATTCAGAACAGATAGCTCACCAGTAATATAAGATAAGGTATAAACATCAAGCTTTGTTATCATGATGATAATAGCATTGGGACTATCAGGTGACATTATTCAAAATTACACATTATTATAACTAGAATGTTCTTCTCTCTCTTTACCACTCTGAGTTATTTTTCTTATTAAAGCTAAAGAAGTATTTTGAAGATTTTATTCATTCTGAATCCCTGGCCAAGCCTCTGTGCAGCCACTCCGTTCCCGCATGTTCTTCTCTGAACTCAGCCTCGCACAGAGGCTTTCCATGCTCAACTAGGCCATGCTAACATCAGGCATCCTGTGCCTGCTGCAGGAGGTGTCACATCACAGCTGCAAGGACACCAGGCCTGGTCCCTGCTCTTAGCAAGCCTGCATTTTGTCAGAAAAAGAAAACTTTAATTAAACAATAACAAGACAACAGCATGAAATAAGTCATAGATTGTAATACTCTACTGATAATTTATTCAGAAACTTCTGGTCATTCATCCAGAGTTACAATAAATTTATAACATGCCTTTGGAGGTATCAGCCCATATTAAATGTAAACATTCTTTTGCTGCTCTGCCTCTTTTGCCTAAATCATACCTGCTCATTAGTGTCTCTTGCATGACGTGGTTTAGGCCATGGAGACGCATACACCTGGCATCTGTCTGATCAGTAAGTAAAATACTTGATGAATGAATGGAGTGAATGAATAAACTAAACAGAGAAGTAACATTTCCTTCTTTTTTGTAGACCATATAATTTGTATTCCTTACCCCCCCAAAATCATGTATTTTCAATAATAATATTTTGATATTCCTCTTTTGAAGCCCAGATTCTGCTTTGAATTATTAAACTCTACTTATGATAAGTTCTGTCACTTTGATTTTTCTGGCTTTCCTGAAAATCAGAAAGCTGATGTACTTGAGCCTTTCCTGACCTACAAATGTCTCCACTTATCCTGGATGTATGACTTCTTAAGAGGCTACCGAGTCCGAGGTCTGGGGAGCGAACCAGTGCTATAGCCTGTGGTCAGCTGAGCCAGCTGATGTTCCTGAGATGTCTCTGACTGTGACTGACTTTAGTGAGCAATTTACAGTTTTGTATCATTAGCTAACTGCGGAGACTGGTTTATATTTGTACCAATTGGAAATACATCAAGTAGGCAACAGCGTGCAATTCCTCACAAGAATCCAGAGATTGTTAGACATCAAACTATTAGGACTACTCCATCGCTTTTCTTTTCTGTAGCATATTCTCAAAATGATGATGAATAAGTCAAGAAATGGGAATTAGGAGAAAATAAAAATGTTTCTGCTTGCAGATAATTTCTGTTTGACAAAATTATCTACATAGGAAATTACAAATAAGGGATATACTTAAAAAGATGAGAGAACATCCAGTTTTTCTTAAAGCAAATATCCAAGAATAAGTATAATCACCTGCTTGTTCTGCTATGCTGTGTAGTTATAATCCAGCATTTGAATATTGAAATACATACATTTTTATTCTTTTAAAAAAGAAGGGATATAGTAAGAATGAACAGACCAGTCCAAAACATGCAAATACTTTTAATAGTAACACATAAACAGGTCGAGCACTGCTATACCTCTGACAGACTATGCAGGACCTGTGTGCTGGAACTATGAAATACCACAAATTTTAAAAGATATGAAAGAATGTTTATTATTGGGAAACTGTTGTTGAATACTAGCAAGCTAATTTTAAAAGTTAGATGGAAAGGCAAGGGAAATGAATTTGGCAAAACAATCTAGAAAAAGAACAAATTTAGTAGACATTCTACTCAACTTGAAGACATTATTATACCACAGCAATCGAGGCAATATATGACTTACAAAGGAGAGACACAGACCACTGGACACAGATCATTGGACAGAAGAGACCCTGAAATAGACTCATACACAGTACTGGTCTTAGTCAATGTGGGATAAAGTCAGGTGTAGGAAGCATGCTATCAGCAGATGATGTCAGAGCAGCTGCTCACAGCTGCAGAACCCAGCACATACGTCACTCCTCACATGCATAGTTACTCCCAATAGGTCACTGTCCTACATGTAAATTGTAAATTTTCTGGGAAAAAAATACAAGAGAAAGCATACATGACCTTGGATGGGCTGGGCAAAAAGGCTTTTTGGTGGTGGTGTTGTTGATTTTGTAATACTGGGGAGTGAACCCAGGACCTTCACATTGAGCTATATCCCCAGCCTTTTTGAAATTTTATGTATGTATTATGTACTTATTTATTTATTTATCTTTAGACTTGGTCTTGCTTAGTTGCCAAGTTGCCCAGCTGGGCTTGAACTTGGAATCCTTCTGCTTCAGCCCGCCACAGTACAGGGATTGGGCAAAAAGTGTTTAGACATGACGTAAGGTCAAAAGCATGATCCATAAAGGAAAAATATGATAAAAGGAAAAATTATGTTTTAGTTTGTTATTGATACATTTAAGGAAATGAAAAGATGAGCCACAGACTGAGAAAGAATGTTTGTAAGTTACACTTCTGAACAAGAATTTATATCCATGATATTTTTTTAAAAAACCCTGGAAATTCAGCAAAAAAACCCTCAGTTTTGAAAGTGAACAGTTGACACCACACCAAAGATGCTATACAGATGTCAAATAAGCATATGAAAGGTGCTCAGTATCACTTTTCATTAGGGAATTGCAAATTTAGACAACAGTGACACACAGTACTGTGCACTACGAAGGGTCAAAATCCACACCACTGCTGGGCGTGGTGGCGCACGCCTTTAATCCCAGCACTCGGGAGGCTGAGGTAGGTGGAGTGTTGTGGGTTCGAGGCCGGCTTGGGCTACAACGCAAGCGTGAGGCCGGCCTGAGCTATATAGTGCGACCCTGCCTCAAAAAACTAGGGCTGGAAGTTTGGCTTAGTGGCTTAAGCACTTGCCTGGCCAATATGAGGTTGTGAGTTCGATCCCCAGTGCCGCACACACACACACAAAAAAGAAATCCACACCACTGTCCACTCCATAAGCTGGAGCTGGTGAGGATGTGAATCAATAGGAAGTCTTATTTTGCTAGTGGAAATACAGTAATGCAGCCTCTCTGGGAGGTGGTTTAGGTATTTCTTATAAAGTTAAATGTATTTATGTTTACTTTGTGACCTATTACTAGGTATTTGCCCAACAGAAATTAAAACTTATGATCACAAAAGTCCTACACGCAAATATTTATGGCAGCTTTGTCTTAATTGCCAAAAACAGGAAGCAACTAAATGTTCTTAAACCAGCAAATGGATAAGCACTCCAGTGAGTGTAAACAGCAGTGAAGATGCGGATATGCAGTGAATAAAATCTATGCATTTGCACAACATAGATGAGAATGCCTTTTTCTTTATTTAAGTACCAGACTCCAAAGTTTGTTTGATTTCATTTACTTGAGATCTGGGAAATGCAAAACCACGGAGCAAAGAACAGATCAGTGGTTGCCAAAGGTTTAGGGTTGGAGAGGCGACCAGTAGGGGCTGTTGTGTCTAACTGTGGTGTATTTGACCATGTGTGTTAGAAGCCCTAGGACCATGCACCACAGGGAACAGTGGAACACAGACTGTGATGGGTGAATTGTCACCAGAGTGCACTACAGCTGGTAGAAGGAAAGAACTGTACACAGCCTTCAGGCTCCTTGTGGCAAATGTGTTTCTCACAGGGGAATAAACAAGTACACAAATGTTGCGGGGAACTGACCTCTCATTGTTGGAGACATAGGTGCAGACAAGGTCTAACTAGGAGTCAGAGCTCAGTTTTGTTAGTACACAGAAAGACAGTAATAATTACAGATGTGTATAACTGTGGCTTCCTAAGCGTGTGCACACCCTAGTGACTAGAAGTGGGCAGCGGTGGCCATGAGCACACCTGCGACCCCAAACTCCAGATGGAAGATGTACAATTTTTTGCCCAGTAGAACCAGACTCCCAGAGAAGGGGGTGGTTCAGGGGCCTGACAGGGAAAATACAGGCCAAGCTTGGAGCACCTAATGATAGCAGAAAGTAAGAACCTGAAAAAATCAGTACTGATGATGTTGAAGTAGCACAGCAATTACCCTGAAGTGGCCAGAATTGGATCAGATCAAAAAGAGATAATCTTATTGGATTATAACCAAAGAATAAAATAAACAACTTTAAGTTCGTACTAATATAAAGAGAGAAAACCCTTCCTTGTTGAAGAATTCCAATTACTGCTGTGAAGAAGTAAAGGAGAAGAGGCACCTTCAGAATCCCTCAGAAATTGTCAGCAGGTTGTCTGGGTGTGCTGAACTTAGTGAACAAAAGACAGAGGAGAAACAGAATATTTGCATCAGCTGGCAGTATCTTCCCTAAGATGTTTACCAATTGCAAAGGGAAAAAAACAACTGTTTAGCAGTGGATACCCCCAACAGACACCACCGCAGCCAAACACATCTCCAGTGACAGGCAGAGGGACATCACAGCCTCCCATCTCAGAGGCCTTTGGAGAATAGACATGCCCTCTGCGATGTCCTTCTCAACTGTTTCGTCCTGAAAACGCATCATACAAGCCCGCATTAAAGAGCATTGCACAAATCACTGACCTGTGGTTAGAAGAAGTACCCTAGTACAGATGAAGGAAGGGGGAAGGCCTGGCCGGTGACAGGAGCTGGGCATGGGCTGGCTACAGCAGTATGGCATCCTGCTTGGGGACCTGGAGCAGAAAAGGGCATTGTGAAAACTGAGGGCATCCAGCCAGTGGAACCAACACGGTGCTGTGTTCACTTCCCAGTGCAGACAGGTGCTACGTGTGCGTCTCTGTGTGGAGCAGCTTCCAGCAAGGGTGGGGAGGGGCCTGTGGAAACCATTTCTGCTCTTTCAGCTCTGCTGAGAGTCTAAAATGATCTTTAAAAAAGGTCTTAAAATGGCCAAGCCCAGGGTATTTTAGGGACTAACGAATTGTGTCTGGCAAAAGTGCAGTTTTGAGATTTCCTGAATAGCTATCTGCTCCTGACGCTCACTTGGATTCACCCAAGGCAGGTGAGAGTCAGATTGCTTGCAATCTGGTTTCCAGTTCTTACGTAATCTGTTAGGAAGTATTCTGTCAAGTGACATAGTGACCAGTTAATTCACAGAAGCTCTTTATGTGACATCACTGTGCATCAACCATACCTCTCTGCTCAGAAGATTTGTTGTTAGTTTCCATTCCTTTTTTCAAAATTGTCTCTGTGATATTTTTACCCTAGATTTCCCCAAATCATAATAATTATGGAAATATGAGAAAAACAATCTTATTTATTGCTCTAGGAAGAATCAGAAAGTAAACTGAGGAAATAGGGTGAGGGAACACTGTAATGAGCAAAGCGGTAACAGACGCAGGATCGAGCGGCTCCCGGTACTCCAGTGTTCCTCTGCTGTTCGTGCACTGACTGGCCAGTGTGCTCGTGTGTGAACACACACACAGCCGTCTGCGGTGTCAGTGCGCAGCATGACTTCATCTGCTCATGTATAATGTGCACATCACTAATATACTTTACATACAATACAGCACGAATCTGCTTGTGTATAATCATATAGATATCAATATGCATGTCAGTGTAATCTGTGCATGTATTATGCACAGCCGGGCTCTAACCCACTTGTGTATAATGATATACTCATCAGTGTGCATAATCTACATGCTTCCCCCATCTTCAAAAGTCCTCAGCAGCCTCCAGGGGGATGCACGATTCAGATCTAGACTCATTCCCATCATGCATCTCTGCTGTGCGTCTGGTATTCCTTGGCCTCCGTGATGCGCATCTTTCCTTGGGGGCATTTTCTGTCCACAGCCATCAAAGTAGGGGCAGTAGATCCATGATGCGGTGCTCTTCTTGGAATGAAGTACCTTCGGCAATGCAGTTAAACACAAGCAGCCTATGACCAGGATCTTTTTTCTCTGGCCCATCCCTCAAAACCTGTGTTCAGTTTAATACAGTGAATTATTGCACAAGAAACCTTGGAGGCGGGGGAGTGCTTATGTGGCAGCTGTTCCAGGAAGGATTTCAGGGTCAAGTTGAGATAGAGGCTATTACTGCTGAAGAGCTGTCACATTTTTTTTTAAATCTGCAGAAACTAAAAAATATAAGAATACTTGTCCCCAAGAAATAAAGAAGTAAAGGGAAATTTTTATAATAAAGAGAGTCTTTATCTCCTAATTCATGTAAATGTTTGTCTATAGACGTCAACTTCTGTGTTGCTAGGAATCAGGGGAACTTGTGGCTTAGGAATCGTGTAGCTCAGATGAGAGGACACACCAGAGCTCCGTCAACCTCAGGAGCTCAGTGGAGCTGGTGACACCTTCAGGGGCAGCTTCTGCAGGGACAGGTATATGGAGGAGGAGGTTCCCCTGAGGCGCCCCATGGAAGGTGAGGTCAGGACAGCATGTGTGGTGGGCTTGAGGTCCTGGGGCCTTTAGTAGGGTCCCCTCCCTCATTCCTTGGAAACATGCAAGTCACACATGCCATTCTGCTCTTTTAACAAACTTTTTCTCCCATTTACCCTAGGGAAGATCCTTATCCTTCAAGACCTTCCTCATCTGGGTTCTAATCAGCATTTACCAAGGTAAGACAGGACCTACTTTTACTGGACCAGAGAAATATTTTTTGGTCTTCTCTTGGCAATAATGTTTTCACTTCCAGGTTAAATTCTAATCACTTACAATTTCATCAGAAGTTAAATGTTGCCTTCTATTAATCTTGTAAATTGATACTCCAGCAGTGTGGATTGATATTTTTTAAATGATGCATGTCAACTAAAAAGAACTGACCTGTTTCTAATTAAATATTAACCCAGGAAATTTTAACAAGCACTTTTTACAGTGTGTCTTGCACAATCATTTTCTTTCCTGGAGTGATGCTACCAAGGCTCTAAGAAGTCTGAATTATGTAACTGAAATCATTATCCACTCTATTGGTGTTCCAGGTTAAGTGAAAGATCTTTTAAGTGTAATTGCTGCAGATGAGAGAGATTATGTGAAAGGAGTCATTATTCACACCAACTGAAGTGCAGGTGTGGCTGCTATGTGACATTTCTAAATGACCAGGAGAGTGCCATACCTTGTTTTACGCATAATCCCAAGTTTGGCTGGATTGTCTGACCACACAGAGGATGGGTGTTTAGCTGTTGTGTAGGAGTTAGCTATTTCCATGGTCATTTTCCTGGCCTTCCTGCAAAGAAATTCAGGTTCCACGCCAGGCAAAAGAAGCTGTCCTTTAGGAGACCGCTCTGCCGCTGTCTTCCAGGAGGCATTCTCATGTATGGAGCCCTGGTGCTCTTTGAGTCAGAGTTCGTCCATGTTGTGGCCATCTCCTTCACTGCGCTGATCCTGACGGAGCTGCTCATGGTGGCGCTGACTATCAGGACGTGGCACTGGCTGATGGTTGTGGCGGAGTTCCTCAGTTTAGGCTGCTATGTGGCCTCACTCGCTTTTCTAAATGAATATTTTGGTAAGTGGCTTCTTAAAATAATTTTTCAAATCATTGTCTGTTAGTGGTTTTTAAACAACTTGTTATTGTTACTTTGTAAAACATTGTCATAAATTGTAGATCACAAAACCCATACCATAAAGTTTCACAACACAAAAATTTATCTTTGTGGAAAGGTAAAATCCCTTGCAGTAATTTATAAAGTTAAGATTTTCACCATCTTGACTCTTAAAAAGACATTCAAGTTGTATTTATGTCTAGTAGCTCTTTCCATAAGAGTTGTGTTTGTCCTTATTTTCATGACACAGCTCACTGGCTACTCTGAGGCAGTCTCTTCCTGAGAGAAAGCCCAGATGCCCACAAGCCACACACTCTACCCAACTCCACTCCCGCAAGCTGTCTGCACAGGTCACAGAATGCATCTCAACTAGACAGCTGTTCATGGCATTGGATGTTAGGTCAGTGTTGGGGTAGGGCCACAACTCTGCTCCTCCGGCCCTGCTCAGCCTACTGTGATTTGCCAGGGGCTTTGGCACAGTGATCTGACCTCCCTGAGCCCTGTTTCGGAGTCTGAGGTCCACATGAGGAGTGCTAGACAGGTGTTAGGCACTCCGTCACCATCATGCCCTCTATCACTGTGCCCTACAGACTGAGCAAGGACAAGTCAGAGGAGCCCAGAATGCCACATTTCTCTCTGATCGGTCACTCAGCTCTTAACCAGTGGTAAGGATTCCTTAGAAATGGGCTGTAGGCCTCCCATGGCCCTTAGAACCACGCCTCCTACATGAAATGAACCATCAAAATCAACCTGGTGTTGGTGTGCTTGGGCCGGGTCCCTGTCTGTGCATCTACAACCCTCGGTGCCCTCCATTCCCAGGACTTCCACCACCCCTCACTGGTCCACTCCTGCTGACCCACTTTGTCATGTAAACGCATCTCTTCTTTCCCAAATCTCAGGCCTTTTCCAGCCAGAAGTTGAAAAGGATGAAAGCAGTGTCATTAGTCAGTTAGATCTCCGAATCACCCCCATGTTTATTAATGTGGCTAGGAAGATGAAATATGATTCTTTTGTAAGATTTTTTAAATGAGGGCAGAGAAAAAAACTAAAATGATGTTCCTACAGATGAGGATCATTTAGCATAAGACCACACTTGGTTCCCAGAGCATGGCCAAGTCTCTGTCTCGTGGGGCCAATGCTGAACGGTGGGCTGATGGTCACGGTATGCATAGCAGAACATCATCTGGTGGCCTTCCTATGTGAGCACTGAGCTGGTGCTCTTGCAGGTCTGAGAAGAAAGGCTCCAAGTCTTCAAACAGGAAGAGCACACCCAGATGTGTTCTCCACACCCATGTCAATAGCCACAAACGTTACCGTAGGGGATTGATTTGGTGAGTCGGCCACACACTTATCCCTGCACACTGCGACTTCTGAGTGGCTGGTGCACTAAAGCTTGCAAACAGATGTGAGCACAAAGCCACTCCGTGCACCAGCAGTCAAACCTGCAGTGGATGCGCCCAGGCAGGTTGCACCTGCCCTTATCAGAGCCTTCCATATGTATGTAGTGCAGAGCATATGGGCAGGAAACATTCAAAGTCCACGTTTTATATTAAGCATTCACCAAAAAGTAGAGGTCTGTGGCGTGTAAGAAAGGACCATTTTCAAATGAGAACATCTTAGTTATTTTTGCTTGAAGAGTAAGTACTTACCATATTTTCCTATATGATCATGACTAATGCACTTAGACATGGAGAAATGTTGGTATTTTTATGGCACTTCATTTTAATAGCACATTTCCCTCATTTGACAATATAAACAACACAAAGCAAAATACTGAAATTGATGAAACAAATTGTATCTAATCTAATGCTATATGAGCAAGTATAAAACTGAATTTATAAACAGGAGGTATAAAAGTAGCAGACAAACCCAGCCCTTTGAATTAGGCAGAACTATTAACCTCTCTGAGCCTCGGCTTCCTCACCTAGGCTGGAGGTGGTCCCAGCTCCTCCTAAGGCCAGGCCTGGAGATGAGCAGCAGTGCGTGTGTGCAGGAGTCGGTCACAGAACCTCTAGTGTCCAAGCATGATGAGGACTCAGGCCTGAACTGTGTTCTGAAATGCACCCTGCTCAGACATTCAGATCTAGACTCAATGGAACATGCCTGAGTATTTGCTTTTAAGAAATTAGTGTAATTTAGTTACTTTATTTTTTGAAATTCTGTATTATTTCTACCCTTTGTTTCTGTTTTGCTTTTTAAAATAAAAAAAGACTACATTGTAACAGGTAATAAAATAAAACCACGATCACAAATGCTATTCATGGGGATATTTTTATTACTGTTTAATGTATTTCTTTCATTGGTAGCTAACCACTACAAATGTCCTGATATGTCCTTTTATCTGTCTTTCATGTTCTTGTTCCTGTTTTGTCTCGAAACAGGTATAGGCAGAGTATCTTTTGGAGCTTTCTTAGGTAGGTGAAGTTATCATTTCTTTCATGAGTATAGAAAATTTAAAAGTCAGAAAAAATAGTGAAGAAAATGAGTAAAACAAAATTGATGATGATGCTTAAGTGATTTTTTTCAAAAAAATGTTTTCCCTCTGCCTTACCACTTCCCACTGACTTGTGTGATATCCTGTGAGCCCTGCATGTAAGTCTCCCTGCCGGGATCCAGGAGGGCCTCATAGGTATCATGCTTCTCAAAGGAGGAGGGAGGAACCCAGGCCGTTTTTTCCTCCCTAGGACAGTCTTAGTGACAAAGCTCCAGATAAAACACTTCAGGATTTCTCAGATGCAGGTTAATATATCCTGTGGCCTTTCCTTTGTGGTCTCCAATCTCCTGTACGAGTACAGTTGCTTCCTCCACATCGCTTATTTTTGCAGAAGTCTGTAACTCCTACTGGGTCAATTCTTAATCCCAGTTTCTGACAACAATCTACAGGGATTTCTGCAATATGTAAAACTGAACTATACAAGTGTCATGTTTTCCAAGTGCCTCTCTTCATGAGGACTTTAGCCATTATTTCTAGCACAGCTTGGGTAGGGTGCTGAGCAGTAACTGTGAGAATGCTCCAAGGGTAGCCACACTGAGAAGCACCGAGAAACAGACACATCTGAGCCTTGTGTCCAGGCAGTGTGTTGCCACTCACCCTCCAAGCCCCATAAAGTCAGCTGTACCTTAAGACTGGCCTGGATGGCCTGGGCAGAGCAAAGCCTGGTTAGCTGATGCCCTCCCGTGAGCAGCACAGCAGTGGTCTTGCAGATCCTGTTTGAGAAGTGCTGTCCACCTGTTAGGAGGTCTGCAGAGCCACTAGTCACGTGCAGTCTCTCTCCGACTCTGCACTCTGGCTCCACCCCATTTGAGAAGAGCCAGTTGCACCAGGATGCAGGTAAAGCAGCATGGCTGAATTAGGCTGCAGTGGACAGTCTGAGGGAGGTCTTGGGGTCCAGTCAGGTCTGCACTGTGGTTTGGGGGCCTGGGAGCTCCTTGGTTGGCTCTCACACTGTGTACCTCCTTCTGACAGATGTTGCCTTCATCACAACCGTGACCTTCTTGTGGAAAGTGTCAGCGATCACTGTGGTCAGCTGCCTCCCACTGTACATCCTCAAGTACTTGAAGCGCAAGCTTTCTCCTCCCAGCTACTCCAAGCTGAGCTCCTGAGGGCCAGACCCTCCTGCAGGACTGGACCGGTCCCTCCCGCATCTCCAGGGAGCACAGTGTCTGCACCTTGTTCCTGAGGGAGGACGTGAGCTCGGGTAGGGACCCTCCTGTGCCGGACAGCATGGAAGACAGGGTATTCTGACGAGGGTAAGGGCTGCCCACACCTAGGCTTGTCTCTCCAGTGTCCACGCTGAGGCAGTGTGACCTACCAGCAAAAAGGAGTCAAGTTCCTTCACTTCTGCTATGAGGGATTTTTCTTTCTGAGAATTGAAGTTTAATTTCTGCAGTTTCCAGCATCTGAATTCTTCCTTCAATGACGTCATGTCGAAAGCCCTTCATGCTTGAACAATAGATTCTAAAGCTGGAGCCGCCTCATCCACACGTGCCGTAGCCCCCATCAGATGGCGGCTTCCCTGTCCATACCTCCTCGGCTGCTGCCCTCCCCTTCAGATGCCTGTCTCACTTTCCTGTGGACACTCGCACAGTCATGACCCCTCACCTGGAGTATGCGCCTCGCGCACGCAAGCCTGGGTGACAAATGCTAACATTTCTGGACCTGATTCCATTGCAGCTACAACTGTAAATCATTCCTCAAGGCACTGCTGTTAGGGAGTGTGGTTTCTAAATTCCCATCCTTTTGTGTTTGTATAAATCGCACCCACAAACAGTTTCTCTATGTAGAACTCAGCTGCCTGTGAAACACACCAAAGATGCTTCACGTGCTGTGTTCATGGCTGTCCTTAGTGTGTGTGGTTCTGAATAGTCACAGCACAGCCAGGCAATGTTAAGCGAGAAAAGCCCCATCTTCCAGGCTGCGCTGAGGGTGTCTGTGAGCAGGTACCTGGGCTGGCCAGGCTGGGAGTCTCTGAGGCCAGGGCCGTTTTCTCTCCTGTGTGCCGCGCTGTGAGCAGCTCAGCTAGGTGTAGTGTATGCCAGCCTCCAGCGTTCTCAGCGAGCCCTTCAGTGAGGAGCGGGCCAAACCCCAGCCTCTGGGCTGAAAGGGAGCCTTCCGTGTGACCTGGGGCAGCCTCTCAGAGGCCTCCACACCAGGCCATGTGTCACCCTGTTCTTCGGCCTCGTTTCCCATTGAGTGTGGTCCCCATCGCCCTAACCCTCAGGGAAGGCCAAGCTGCGTGACAGCCAGAGGGGTTTCCCTGTCCACCCAGGCTCCCCACAGCTGCTGCCTTTCAAAGGAGAAATGCGTCAGCCACAATAAAGTTTCATCTCTTCCCACAGGACTTTCCATGCCTTTTGTTTTTGGTTTTTTTGTTTTGTTTTGTTTTGTTTTGTTTTGTTTGCAGTACTGGGGATTGAACTCACAACCTCGCGCCTGCCAGAGCAGATGCTTAAGCCACTGAGCCAAACTCCCAGCCCTGGTTTTTTGAGGCAGGGTCGCACTGTGTAGCTCAGGCCGGCCTTGAACTCACAACACTCCTCCTACCTCAGCCTCCTGAGTGCTGGGATTAAAGGCGTGCGCCACCATGCCCGGCTTTCCATGCCTTTTGACTTGAATGCCTCTGCCTCCTTTCCAGTGCTTGAGCTTTCCCAGTTCTAAGACACTGTGACAGAGAGCGCTGTTTCTCATATTCTCCACAAGGTGTCAGTATTTTTGTCATTTCCTGCAGGAACTTTTGGCTGTGTGGGGTCGCCTGTCTGCTTTTCTCTGTGTGCTGAACTCAGAGAGAAACTAGAGTATTTGGGTTTCATGGTTTCCCCTTTCCTTCTTTTGACACAGTTTGAATTAGGGGCATTGGATTCACAGAACTGCCAACAGTTCACAAGACGAGGCCTTGTCGTATCACTCAGGTCTCCAGGGTGCAGAATTCTCCAAAAGTGCACGTCCGACACTCATCTTGTGCTTTTTAGAAATAAAGCAGCCACAAAATAAATAAGTAAACAAAGAAACAAATATAAAATAAAATAAAGCAGCCACATTGGAAGTTGACCCAGCACTCGGGGCTAAGACATGAGGATTACCACAAGTTCAAGGCCAGCCTGGCTACATAATGAGTTTAGGACCAGCCTAAGCTACATGAGAAGATCCTGTCTCAAAAAAAAAAAAAAAAAAAAAAAAAGACATTATTATAATAAGTTGTAGACAGTCAGAAAAACTATCACTAACCACAGCCTGAAAGTGTAGAAGCTTTCATGAGCCTTACATTAATTGGATACAAGTTAGAAGAAACAGTGTAATATCAGGCTTTAAAAGTTAAGACATGTTAAGTCCAAGTTAGAGACTGCAGGAAGTCAGCACGGTACTCATCTGTGAACCAGAAGTCATCCCCGCAGGATGCGGCTGCCCAGGGCAGACGAGGCGGTGGAAGGGAAGAGGCTCCAGACAGGTGCCTGGCACACAGCAGGTGACTCCGAAGGCATCTGCAGTGTCGGGTTTTTGCTAGATTAAAGAAAATAACCACCTAATAAAGGATTATGGAATCTGGTATGGCCCACATGTATGAACAGGCTCTAGAGAAGGGAATGTGCCCTGAAATTGGATGAGGACTGTCACACAGGCAGGTATGAATTCTCCCTGGCTTGTGGACAGCCTCAGTGTTAACACTTCCAAGTTGTAGAGCTGTGTCTGCTCAGAACCTGTGACAGCCAGTCTGTTTGTGCGTTCTACCCAACCACCACAGGGCGTCAGAAGGACTGCTGCTCAGCGTTGGTGGCCAGGAAGAGCATTCAGTGTCCAGGAGTCGACCTTGACCTTTCCTGTTTGTTGGAAGCTCTGTGAGAGAGGAGACTATGCTTTTATTCAGCGCTTTAGTCACAGATGCCCACTGGGTGTTCACGGTGCACGTAGGGACGTCACAGACAGCCCTGCCTGTGAACCAAGGGATGTGACATGGAGATGCGTGCAGAGGGAACTGACAGTGCAGACTCTTCAGAGAGGTAGGGGAAGCAGAGGAAGGAAGCATTGTGCAGAAATGAGAGGGGTACAGTGGGGCAGAATGCCACACAGTAAAGCAGAATCAGCAGGTAGGTGATGACGGGTGAGGGAGACGGAGGTGGGTGGGGTGGTACATGGATGAACAGATGTATAGACTGCTGGGTGGACAGGTGTGTGGCTGGATGGTCAGAAGAGTAGATGACTTTCTGTTCTCCATCACCTTGTGCTATTCTAAAGGTAGTAACCATCATGCCTTGTCTTGCTGTATTTCTGAATCAGAGAGGGCTGCACTGTTCTTATATCCCACGAAGCCAGGACAGGTCACACAAGTGGCCACTGGTTTCTTCCTCTGCTTGTTAGAACACAGCAAGGAGGCTGTGATAGTAGGACCCTCCTGAGACGTTAACTGGCAGGCCCAGGCCCCTCCGGCCCGTGGCCGTGCCTCAGAGACCCAGGAGCATCAGGGCGTTGTGTCCACATTGTCATCTGTGAGAAGATCGCTTCTGTATGTGTACTGAATGCTTCAGCCAGAAGGCAGATCATCATCCTGGGTAAAAGCCAGAACTAACCACATGTCACAGCAGGCCGGTAGCAGAAGGATGGGGCAGGTACTGTGTGCAAACAGAAGCATCACAAAACTGGGGGCCTTGACATCGTTCAGAACAGACCACACAGTGTCATAAAGTCAGAAAGGAACACTTGACACGAAGGTGGACAGAACGTCATGGTTCAGTCGGGCGACTGCACCAGAACTGCTCGGACTTGTGGCGTGCTTAGCATCTGTAACAGCCCTGCAGTAACCCGTGGGACCAAGTCCATCAGAACCCAGAGGACAGGTGATGCCCGACATTGCCGAGCTCCGCACCCAGCCTTCCTGAGGAACCCAGCACTCACGGAGAACACACGGGTGTGAGAAAATGGACTAGAGAAATACTGAACTATTTCCAGCTGAATAACAGCAAAAACACGTCAGGATTTGGAAGGTAGAGTTCAAGTAGCACTTGAGGGAAATTTACACATTTAAATACTTAGAGAAATATCTGAAATCTAGACTTCCACTTTGGGAATCTAGGAAGAGTGGCAAAGTAAGCCCAATGCAAATAAAAGGCTGGAAACAAAGATAAAAGTGAATGTCAGCAAAATACAAAACATTAAAAACAGAAGCCAGTAAATCCAAAAGCTGGCTCTTTGACAAGATCAACACAGTTGAGGAAAAAAAAAGACAAAAGAGAAACCACAATAAATGACTATGTGGCATGGTTCCACTGATAAGATGCGGAGTACAAAGAGGGGTCACCAGCACCAGTGTGCTTGCTAGCTTCCCATTACTGTGATAAAACACCTGCCTTAGTTACTTTTCATTCATTGCTGAGACAGAATACCTGACGCCCAAATTTAGGGAAGGAAAGGTTTCTTTCTTACAGTTTCTCAGGAGTTCCAGTCCATACCCAGTTGGCTCCAAGGCAGCATGGCGTGGCAGGGCAGCCATTCTTTGTGGCCACCAAACAGCAAGGCGCACGAACCTGGAAAGAGAGGGCGAGTAAGAGAGGAAAGACACGCATTCCTTTTGCCCTTACACTGTGTGTTAGCTCCACCCCTGGGTGGGTGCAACACTCACATCACCAGTCCCAGCGCCAGACAACAAACTAATCACAAACGCCAGACTCATCCCCATCCAAATTACATGAGGCCTTGGGTAGGGGGGACACAGGACAAACCAATACATTCCACCCCTGATCCTCCAAGGACTCACGTATATCCTTTATGCAAAAGACATTTAGTCTATTTCCAAGAGTTGCTACAATCCTTAACAGTTTCAGCATTGCTGGAAAGTCCAAGTCCCAAATGTCCTCCAAGATCTATGGCAAACTATTAACTATGACCCCCTGTACAAATGAAAACAAGGTTAAACACTTCCAACATATAAAGGCACAAGATAAACATTATCATTCCAAAAGTTACAAATGGGAATACAAAGCATTGGAACCAAAGCAAGTCTAAAACCCAGCAGGGCAAACATTAAGTCCTGGAGTTTTCCACTCAGCATCTGAAGCAATCTGGTTGCAAACTCCAAAAGGCTTGAGTGACTGCACCCCTGCGGCACTTCCAGGGGTTTTAACTTCCATAGCTTCTGTCTTAAGCCCACTCTGCTTGGTACTCACAGCTTTTCTTGGACGATCCATGTTTATGGCTTTTATAAGCTTCTGGGTTTTCCACTGTACCCCTGTCTTCACGCTTTCATCTTTGCATATTGCCCTCTGTAGTTGGGGCAAGAGCTGCACATTTTCCTTTCACTTAAAACCAGCACCACGTGGATGCCTCCACGGTCTGCTGCCAGCTGGAGCAGTAGCCAGGTTTTCCTCTCTCTTGGCTATAGGAGTCAACTGCCTGAATCGCTGGGCTCTCTGAACCTGATTGTGAGGAACAGCTTCTCTGTGCTGCTGCAATTCTGGAACCTGGTGCGGCTGCCACCCTTTTGAAATCTCCTGTGGCCTCTGTCGCCACTCTGGGACAAGGCACTCTGTGGCTTTTTCCTCTGAGCAAACTTTCACTTTTGAAGGCCTGAGGCTGCAAAGGGTGGAGACCCATTGCTTCCTGGGATGCCCCCAGGCCATCTTTTTTATTCTCAGCAATTGAGGTCACAGCTCTATCTTTCCAGTCCACAGCTTTCTGGCCAAACTCACATTTTAAATCACCATGCTGGGCTCTTTGCTGTTGATTCCCAACATAAATGTGGCTAAAAGACCCCAGTAATAGCCAGGCCACCGTTTCAACATTCAGCTGCCTTGTAATTTCTTTCACCAGACTAATCAGTCCGCTGCCCTTAATCTCAGTCTCAGGCAGTCTCTGGGCATGGGCAGAATGCAGACAAACTTTCTTCCAAGCACTAGCACACATTGTGTGGAGTCCCACAACCAATGCAGTCCTTCCCAGCAGAAACCTCCCAAGCCTGGTCTTTCTTAGCATGCTGTCAACTTTCTGGTCTTCTGAGGTCCAACCAGAATCTCCCATATGGAACAGCCTAAACTGTTCCAGCACCACTCTTTCAGGCGACATCTCCAAACCTTTCCAAACTTCCCACCAGCTCTTGAACCACATGGTCAGGTTTAGTCACAGCAATGACCCCACTCCTCTGGTACCAGATTCTGTCTTAGTTACTTTTCACTCGTTGCTGAGACAGAATACCTGATGCCCAAAATGAGGGAAGGAAAGGTTTATTTCTTACAGTTTCTCAGGAGTTTCAGTCCATACTCAGTTGGCTCTAAGGCAGTGTGGTCTGGCGGGGCAGCCATTCATGGTGGCTGCCAAACAGCAAGGTGTGTGAACCCAGCAAGAGAGAGGGCAAGTAAGAGAGGGAAGACACGCATTCCTTTCACCCTTGCACTGTATGTTGGCTCCACCCCTGGGCAGGTGCAGTACTCACATCACCAGTCCCAGTGCTGGACAACAAACCAATCACAAACGCCAGACTCAGCCCCATCCAAAGTACATGAGGCCTTGGGAGGACACAGGAGAAACCAATACAACACCTGAGAAAATAATAATGGCTCAGGATTTCAGAGGTTCCATTTCATGGTCATTTGGTTTCACCACTTCTGGGCCCCCAGTGAGGCAGACATCACAATGGGGGCATCCACAGGTGCAGAGTCGCTGACCACAGGTTGGCCAGGAAGTATAGCATGGTTACTCCTAGTGATCTTGTTTCATTCCGCTAGGGCCAGCCACCACCTCCCAACAGTGCCAAGACTTGTATGTGCCTCTGCCTGTGTGGGACCTGCAGGGGGCGGTGGCTGTGAGCTGTGGCACTGACTGTAGCCCGAGAAGTCTGGACAGCTCCTGGGCACCAGCGTCCACTACTGGCCATGATTTCATAGCTGGCAGGAGTGGCACGGGGCACCTCATTATTTACATGTTTTTTTTTTCAACTTGCTGTGAATCTATATTCAAAATAAAACATTTTAAAATATAATGAGGACGTTTTGTTAGCTGAGGACCAGGATGGGGAAGACAAATAGATGGGACAGCAGCCTTCTGCTGGGTAAACAGATTACATGGCTGGGACCCGGGCTGCGACTACTCAAACCAGTCTTTTTCTGGTAGGAGGGTCAGTCTGCCCAGGTGGGTCTGTGAGCCGCCTTCCTCTTAGCTTGGCTTGAAGCCGCTGTGGCTGCTGGGTGGCACTGGCCTGTGGGGACTGCCATGGCCTAGTGGGAAGGCCCTGCCCTGCCTGTGTCCCGGGAGTCACCTGCCAGTGCCCCAGCACCCCTTGTGGCTGAGGATCCAGGGTCTCTCCAGGGTTCCCGAGAGTGAGGGAGCTGCCAGGCAGGGAAAGCTGTCCTAGCACTGGAGGCTGCAGGTCCCTTTTCCTGTGGGGTCCAACAGTCCCTCCAGGATACTCTTAGGGCCCTAGGGCCCCCAGGGAGTCACTGCGTGCACATGTGCACACACACACACACACACACACACACACACACACACACTGGGCTCTGCTGATAGCTCCTCCCGTGGGGTCTCCCAGTCTGCATGCAGGCTACCCTCCACCCTTGCCTCGGGGTCGTGGGGGCTGCCTGCTGCTGGCCCAGCTCCTGCGCTCATCGGCACTGGTGAGAAGATGTGCAGGTGAGGGCCTGGATATCAGACAGTGCCCACGAGGCCCTTGAGAGGACACGGCACCCAGGCTGCGGAGGTGGGTGCTGGTCCTCTGGCATCCCATGGCCCCTGCCTCCCTCCCACTGGCTCAGCAGGTACTGCAGACGTGGAGGGCAGAGCTGAGGGTGTGCACGGAGGGACGAGGTAAGCGGCTGGGAGTGCGCTGCAGGAAGGGCCTCCCCGTCTCAGCAGGAGTCACCGCTCGGTGTGCTCGGGGCTGTACCAAGAACACTGTCAGTGCCCGGGCAGGGCTGGACAGAGGCCCCTGCATCTGCTGTCTGCGCCGTGCAGTCACCGTGCAATTTTGCAGCCCCAGACACAAGCCTGAGGTCACTGTGGAGGAGCAGGGCCTGCCAGCTGGGCCCCGCTGCCACTGTTGGCCTGTCACCCACCTGGGAAACTGTCCCCTCCATCCCTGACCCTGCAGCCTGCCGGGAACTTGGGACACATTGGCCACCAGGAGCCAGGTGCCTCAGGGCACCTTAACATTACCAGGTGGCTACGGAAGGTGCGAGTACCAGAGCAGTCACGTTTTCTTGGGGCTGTGCTGGGGAGGGAAATATGGGTGTCCCTGCCGCTTCCAGAATTCTCCTCCCAGCTCTTCCCTCTTCCGTCCCCTGGCACCTCCTGACCCCCACTTTTGGAGTGCATTCAAATCTGACCCCTTCTGCTCAGATGCCTGTGCCTGTACCCTCGACACCCATGGTATTGGGATGAACCTTAGTGACCCCCTCCTCCCCACAAGGACAGTGTGGTACCACGGAGGTACTCCGAGAGCACTGCGTCAATGCCGGTGAGGAAGCGGGAGGAGAGACCGAGGTGCCGAGAAGTTTAACGTTACTTTCCCCAGAGCAGAGACAGCTGGCCCAGAACCCAGGATGCCCCCTGCACACTGGCTGGTGGACATGGCCACATCCAAGTCACAGGGTCACCTCCCTGCAGGCCCCCAAGCACCTGTGCCTGTGTCTCAGGGCCACTTGGAAAAGACCTGAAGGGTGGAATGGGCTGACCAGCTCCTCCTTCTGTCCACAGTGATGTCCCCCAGCCGAGGGCTCAGCAAGAGCCACACAGGGACAAGCACCTGCCTTCCACCCTTGTGCCCTGAGCCGGACTGGCCTCGGGGGCTCCCAAGGGGCCAAGCTGTGCAGGGAGAGGGGCAGCTTGGCCTCTCTACCCCTCCAGTCAAGGGCTGGCCTGTGCGCCCCTTCAGGAAAACTGCCCATCTCCAATGAAGGTCTCAATGGCAGAGCCCCACACCCTTCCCTAGCTCCCCACAGCAGCCACAGACCTGCTGTTCCCCAAGCCTCCTGCCCTAGGCCCCTCCTTCCAGAGGCGCCCCACTGCCTTCTGCCTGGCTCACTGGTCAGTGGTCTGGGAGGGGTGACCCTGCAAGGAGTGTCCAGTGGTTTGGGGCAGGATTGATCCAGGTTTGGCTTGTGGTGAGGCATAAGACAGCTGTGGCCCTGCCAAATGTTGTCTGTAACCCATTAATATTGCGGCTCCCTTGCTGCACAAATGCCTAGTCTCCCACCCACTCTGCCCAATTCGGGTACCCACAGTATCCCTAGAGTCCTCTTCTCTGCCGTCCACATTGACGCCACTGAGAGCAAGTGTCATTCCCGAAGGTTCCAGGAGAGGGAGATAGAAGCCAAGAAACAGCACCCGCCTCCTTAAGAAAGGTCCTGGCTCCGGCCAGGTTAGTGACAGCGGATGACAAGGAACCCAGAGAAAATAAGTGTCTTGCTGAGCGCAGTCCAGTGGAACTCGGGACTCCCTGGGCAGCAGGGCTTCCTCTGGCTGGAAAAGCCCCGCTGTCCGCTGGCACTGAGTCCACACGGCGTGCATCCTCGCCGGAACGGGAAGCCTGTTTCCCTCTTCCGCAGAGCTGCCAAGGTGCAGGCCGTCCCGGTGGGAGGAGCTCGGGGGGCTGCGCCCGGAGCCACGGGCGGAACAGCTCGGCCAGAGGCCCCCGGAGACCTGGCGGAGGCCTGGCAGAGGCCGAGGACCGATGAATCCTGCACACACAATCTGCCAGGACTCAGAAGGAAACTTGGAAACCGTCCCGTGATTTTGTTGGGGTCGTGGGGGGTGTACTTTACCCCCTTCATAGCCGGGCTCTCCGCAAGGACCCGGCTGGCCTTCCTCCCGCACTGACCGTTCGGGGCCTCCTCCTGCCGCTCCCCGCGCGGACCACACAGAGGCCGCCTGGCTCACGGCTCCCTCAGCGCAGGCCGGGGCAGGGAGGCCGGGCCGGGCTCCCCCCAGGCGTCCTGAGCACCTCCACGCAGTGCGCCCCGAGGGCCGAGCGCTCGCTCGGATGCTTGCTTCTCTCTTGCGATTGAGCAGAGTGGGTGGATTTCTGCGCCATTGTCACGTAACGTTTAAAACGTTGGCTCTCATGGGTTTGTGTCTTGGGAACCCCTGGAGCTCTAACCACGCCAAGGGCCAGCCACCCCGCCAGCTCAGACGGCGCCTCGCCCTGAGCACTGCTGGGCCCAGTTCTCCCGGAGAGACGGGGAGGCCCGTCCTTGCCGTGCACGCGTGCGCTCTCGTCGCACTGATTTCGCGCCGAGGAGGCGCCGGGCGCACCTGGGTGCCCTCGGCCAGCCTGCAGTCACCGCGGTCCTCCTCAGAGACGAGGCTCTCGTGGAGGCCCCGAGGACGGCACAGCCTCCCCAGCCTGAAGAGGGCGGGAAAGTGCCGCCCCGGCCCGCCTCTCCCCACGGCCGCTCCGCTGAGGCCTCTTCATGTAGGTCAGGCCCTGCACAGAGGATTAACCGAGGCCCTGAGGAGGGTGCGGACCATTTCCTCTCAGTTATGCGTCTGGCTCCGACGCCCCTCGGAGGCGCCTTTAATCGTCAGTGTTTCTGTCTCTTTCTCTGGAGAGCCCCCGTGCGTCCCGATGCCCAGCCGTATCGCTGCAGGGCCTGCAGGGCCTCGGGAGGAGCTCACCAGCTGCCCTGACTGCGGCGACTGCGGATGTGTTCACGCCACCCGTGCAGTGGGGCCTGGGGTGCACGCGCGACGCAGCCACGGAGCCTGTGCCGGCCTCCACGGACCCTCATCAGCGCCCCACCCCAGACAGCGCAGGGCGGCCGGGCTTCCGACGAGCCCAAGACCCTGGGGCCCCTGAGCGGCCTGCGAGCCCCACCCCAGCTGCTGTGTCCTGAGCCAGCTGGGTCCTCAGTGAGGGCTCCAGGTGGGGGCAGGTGGGACCCTCCAGGGCAAGCGAGGCTGTCTGTGACCAGAAGGACCGTCCCGGACGGGAGAGGGGACGCACCCGCACAGGGGGCTCTGGCCTCTCTAAGTCCGCCCCCTCCACAGGGAACCTCTTGGGTGAGGCTGGACATTCTTGCTGTGCCCATTTTGGCTCACTCCCTCACCTGGGGATGGGGTTCTCTCCTTGACCTCCTTGGGCCCCCCTGCAATAGGTGAGAAAATGAGAAGGAACCTGGAGGAGGCAGGAGGACCGCGGACAGGGCTGTGTGAGAAGCGGGGCCCCTTGGGGCTCCCAGCTCCTAGGGACCTCGTGGGGATGATGGACAGTGGGAGACAGCCCGGGGAGGAAGGGCGCAGCCCCGGGGAGGAGGGCAGAGCGCAGCTAAGGTGCTAACCACGGCGCCCCCTGCAGGACACGGAGTCTGCGCGCGGAGGGAAACTCCTACAGCCTGGAAACGCGGACTTCAGGAGAGGGCGCCCTGGGGGCTGCCAGGAGCTGGGAGGCCTGGGAAGAGGAGGCTGTGGGATGTGGGGGTCAGAGGAAAGCCAGGCCTGGCGAGGATGAAGACCCCTTACCCAAGGGCTGCCCCGCTGACCCCGCTCGCACCTCACCCCCGCAGCTACTCCTGGGGACCGGCTGGGCCTCCTCGAGGCCCTAACAACCACTCACCCTCCCCGGGCCAGACCCTAGCCCCTCACAGGCCATCCACGGGCTCCAGGACCTCCATCCTTAGACGGCCCAGAGGACCCTGGCCTCACTGTCCGAACCGTCAGGCCCTCAGGAGGGCCAGGAGGGAGCTGGCCTGTCCCCCGGGCTCACAGCTACCATCAGCCATCAGACACAAGCAACACCCTTGATAGGCCCTGTGGCCCTGTTGGCAGCCGTGCCCTCGTGGCAGATGGCCACCGAGCTCCGCACCCCAGTGCCCCGGGGGAGCTGCCAGGACCCACTGCAGTCCCGCTGGCAGGTGTGGAGAGACCTGCTGTGTCCCTGGAGCCCCTGTGAGGACGGAGTGATGGGGCTCTGGGCACTGACGGCCCCCACGGGACGGGGGCAGGAACAGAGAGAGCCTGGGCAGCAGCCGACAGACCAGCGCACGGGGCCACAGGCAGACAGCCACGGCAGAGCCCTCCCAGGCCCGCTTGTCCGGCCGGCTCGCTGCTGGGCTCCCCTCCGCGGCTCAGCAACCCCGTCTTCCTGAACCCGGCCGGCCACAGACCCTGCCTTCTCTGCAGGAGCGGGCCTGCCCTGAGCACCTCCCTGCCCCTGCTGTGGCATCCCCAGGTTTCTGCCTGGGGCAAGTTCAGGGACCCTGGAGTGACAGCAGGGGACATCACGAGCCTCTGCCCCTGGGCCTCCTGGGAGAGCTCCAGCCGAGTCAAGCACAGGCCGCACAGCCACATAGACACTGCAGATCTGGAAGTGGGGTTCAAATACACACGCCCCTCATCCCAACAGCACCATGCAGAGAAGCTGAACAAAAACGACGCATTAGCCCTGACCCAGCAGTGGTCAAAGGGACAGCGGGAGGCAATGGCAGGCACCTGCTATCCACTCATCTCTCCCAGCTCCTGGGGAGGCTGAGGCAGGAGAACAGCTTGAGGACAGGAGTCCAGGGCCAGCCAGGGTAACCTAGCAAGACCAGTTTCAGACAAAAGAGGAAAAGAAAGAATGGGAGAGGAAGGGACCGGAGGGGAGGGGAAGAGAAGAGAGGAGAGGAAAGAAAAGAGGAATAAATGAAATGCTGCAACATGGGAAAATCTTGAGGACAGTGTGCTGAATGAAATAAGCCAGGCACAAGCAGACAAACCCTACCTGGTTCACACCTGGGGGTCCCCAGGAAGTGCAACCCACGAGGACAGGACTAGCACGGTGGCTGTCAGGGCCTGGAAGGGGAGGGGGCAGCTGGTGTTCATGCCGACAGAGCTTCTGTCTTGGAAGAGAGAATGTTCTGGATGGATGGTGTGATGGTTGCCTGTACTGTACCCCACTGCACACTTAAAAATAGGCTAAAATGGTGAGTTTGGTGTCACACGTATTTTACCACAATTTTAAAAAGAAAACCCGCTTTAAATGGTCCGGGTGTGGCAGCCTCTGCCTGGGCTACATGGCCAGGGCGCCTGGGCTGCGGGCCGACAGGGGCGTGACTGTGGGGGGCTGTGCTCAAGGCCACTTCCGGCGTCTCAGGGGAACGGAAGGCTGCTGGCTCGTAGAAAGTCCTATCTCCAGGACGTCAAACGTCCCAGCACGACATCTTGATGGGTTAAGTGTAAATGAATCAGAAGCACATTAAATTTCCCTTGAAATTCACTCTGGTGTAAAAGTTAATGGAAAAAGTGCCTGGCAAAACTTGCTTAGAGCTTTATTGAATAAAAAAACACTTTAAAAATAGTTTGGGAATCTGGGCAAAGCCAGGCTGTGGACTTCCGTGCACCCAGGTGGGAGAGCTGAGGCCTGGGCCTGCGAGCTCCGCCACACACAGGCAGGACTGAGTCCTCAGTACCGGAAAGCAACCCGAAAGGGCCTCATCACCCCAGCAGGCGCAAATGACTTGCTTTAGACGGCCACGCAGTGGCGATTTGGGTGAACTGTGTGATTTAGGGGAAGTCGCAGTGCAGCCATCAGAACACTGATTGTGACTGGCTATTAGCCTGGGAGAGGAAAACAGCCATGAGTTTACAGAGACAAATACAGAATTTTGTCGAGGGCATCAGCATGTGTCCTGCTGGCCCCAGTCCTCCCAAGCAGGGCACAGGGTCCCCGGAACTGAGCAGAGGGAGGCGGGTTCCAGAGCGCCTCTGCATGGCCCTCTCAGGCCTGAGCTGGGTGCGGCGGACGGGGAGGCCGGGTGCCCATCTAGGGCTGGGCTGCTCTGTGCATGTGGCCAGGGTGGGGCCGGGGGCCAGAGCACACAGACTGTCCCTGCCCAGCGCGTGGGCAAGGTCCAGGGGACATAACCCACGGGGAGGTTTTACCTGGGTCGCTCTTCTTTTTTCTTCCTTCCTGCTCGAAGGAAGTTTCCCTTTCTCTTCCCAGAGCTGCTCTCCTCCCATTCCTGTGGCGGGAAGAGCATCTTGGTTGGCTGTGGCCAGTGGCTCTTATGGGGTTTAGGCTGCCTTTGGCCATGTGAGGCAAAAATCCCCAATCCACTGGGCTCCACAAAGCAGAAGCAGTTTCTCCACCTGTGAAAGCTCGGGTGGGATTTCCCACCATGGGCCTCAGAGCTGGGCCTGTGCCTCCGCCCAGACGGAGGTCACTAAACCGACAAGTAAGCAAGTAACAGCAACACGTGCACAGGTGGAGGCCCCAGAGGTGCTGCCGGTTCCCAGAATAAATGCTACAAGACACACGAGAAACACGCAAGCCTAATTTACAGAGTAAAAATAAAGCAGGTAACAGAAACTGCCAGAATGATCAGAGCTTGGAGACTTCAGACTGTCCGCCATAAACCTGCTCACAGAGCTGACACAGACTTGATCAGTAAAGTCAAGGAAGGCACGACGCCAACATCACACTGAGCAGCGATTGCGGCAAACAGTCGGAAACCACAGAAAAGAACCACTGGATGCTCTGGGATCAAAAGGTCCAACAGTGGAAGTGAGTAACTCACCAGAGAGGCTTAGCAACAACTTGGAGCAGGTTGAAAATAAGTACATCTAGAGATATATCCAGAGAGAAGCTGGGTACAGTGATACAAACCTATAATCTAGACCCACGGGAAACTGACGCAGGAGGACCACAAGTTCAAGTCCCATCTGAGCAACTCAGTGAGATCTTGCTTCATAGGAAAAAATAAGAAAGGGCTGGGATGTAGCACAGTGTGAAGGCCTTGGGTTCAATCCCTAGTACCACCACCACCACCACAAAAAGAAAGAACAAAGAAAGAAGGAAAGAAAGAAAAGATGAAAGACAAAGAAAGAAACAAGGAAAGAAAGAAAAAGAAAGAAAGGATACCACAGAGAAAAACAGAATAAGCAAAACTAAAGTGAGTCTGAGAGAAATGAGGGGTACCACAGAGTGCCAGCGAGGAGTATTAGGCCCCGGAGAAGATGGAGGCAGGGAGACAGAGATACAGAGATCCGGAGAGAAGGAACAAAGAAGCCCAACGGACCCCAGTGAGGGAAACTCAGAGACACCCGGAAATCGCCACATCGTAGTAAAAGTGCCGAAAGTCAAGGGCAAGGAGAAAGCCTGGAAGTGGACGGGAGAAAACAGCGTTGCTCCCAAGGAGCCTCAGTGAGGGCACCTCCGACTTCTGAGCAGAAACTACTGGGCTGGAAGGCAACGAGATAACCGTGTCCAAAGTGCCCCATGGAAAAACGCTTGTCAACCAATAATCCTGTAGCCAGCAGAGCTTTCTTTCAAAAGTTAAGGTGCAATTAAGACTTTTCCAGAGAAATAAAAACTGAGAATTTGTTGCTAGCAGACCCACTTTGTCAGAAACGTAAGAAGTTCTCCAGGCTAACGCAGGAAAACTGAGGTAGTAATCCGAATCCACACGAGGACAGAGTGCCAATAAAGGCAATTGTGTAATTTTATAAGACGGTAGAAATGCATATTTTCTCTTTTCTTCTCATAACTCACTGAGAGAGTAATTGTATAAAATAATATGTATTTAATGTAGTACCAGGTCTGTAACTTACAGAAATATAATATGTGTGTAATATATTTGCCAATAATGACACAAAAGCAGGGGTGGGAGGAAAGCTGTCTTCAACTAAGGAGATGACTACAGATGGCAAACTAATAATTATCACAATGCACTGTTACTATTTGTTATATTGCAGAACAAAGCACCATAAAAGTGGGAATAAATGAGCAGAACTACATGAAAATAGTGTTCCTATGTATCACTGAAATTGAACTAATGCAAATCTGAAGCTGATTGTGAAGATAAATGTGTATGCTAAAGATGAGAGTGACCATCAAACAAATGACAAAAAATATAAAAACAAAGAAAAAAGCTACATTAGAAAATATTCATCTAATGCAAAAGAAAAAGCAATAAAGGCAGAATAAAGAGAAAAAAAAGAGATGTAAAAAAAAATGCGTGGCTTACTTTTGGGAGTAGACTATAGGCTGGGCCGCAAGGAAAGCTGTCTGGGGCCAGGCAGGCAGAGGCGGGAGGGAGGCACAGCCTGGCTAGGGTGGTGAGGACGTGGGGGTGGGATAAATTGGAAGAACGCTGGACGTGCCCAGTAAACACTTGGTGCTGCACTGCGAGAGAACTCTGAACTCTCAGTGGCGGGGCCGAGTGACTCGGGACGGTCTGGAGGAAGAGTCCCATGGCGCCACTTCAGGCCCAGGCTGTAGACGGTGAACAGCACTGGGTGCCGGACGGAGCACATCGGCCGTGACCCTGACAGCCTGGGCACACGACCAGGGAAAGGTGCTCGATTCATTGTAATCAACTGAATTCTTCAACCTTGTGTGGCTAGCTTTCCATTACTGAGACGAAACGCCTGAGATAAATCAAGTTAAAAGCATAAAAATGTATTTGGCTCATGGTTTCAGAAGCTTCATCCCATGGTCAGTTGGCTGCATCCCCTTTGGGCCAGCAGCAGGGCAGAACATCACAGTGGGGAGCACAGGACGGAGCAGCACTGTCCATTTCACGGTGCCTGGGAAGCAAGGGAAAGAAAGAGAAGGAGCGGGTGCCCAGTGTCCCCCAGGACACACTTCCGGTCAGCAGCCTGCCTTCCACTGGGCCCTGCCTCCCAGAGTTTCCATCACCTCCAACCGAGCCTGTAACACACAGGGATTCAAGATCTAGACCTTAACGGACTGGCTGGCCGTGCACGAAATGGGCGTGGGCTGAGGGTGGGCACACAGACCAGTGAAGGACCTTCCTCACCATTCAGAGAAGAAGAGATGATTAAAGAGGTGTTTTGCAAGTAAAAGTTCAGTGTAGGATTGCTGAGCCCCAAATTTATGGTTTTCCAAGTAAACCCCAGAGTGAAAGGAGGGTCTGGAAGTACTGACACAGGTGCGCACCCCCAGAAGCCCCTTCTTCAGCTCCAACCGCCCTGAGGCTCGCACTAGCTTTAACACAAATTTAGCAAAGGTACAACAAGTAATCGGGCCGGGGGCGTGGCTCAGGGGTAGATCCTGGCCCCCAGTTCCAGCCCCAGCGAAACACACGCACGCATGCACACGCACACGCGCGCACGGAGTGAATAACCTGTCCCGTCACTCTAGCTCGTGAGCACCATCATCCCGTCCTAGGCCAGCCTTCTCGCGTCCCCTAGGCTTTGGGCCCTTCCCTGTTGGCTGGAAGGCACTGCTGGGAGGAAAAGAGGGGGACCCAGACGTGCCATTTTAGCAATTGAGTCAGAGGTGTGACGGAGCTGAAATGGAAACATTAAAGTGACCACCACTGCAGCTTAGATTGTAGACACAGCAGAGCACGGGTGGGGCACATGTAACCACAGATATTTGATGTGATTTTCACAAGCGAGAAGCCTCTGGGTGTGCGGCTCAGTGGAGGGGCCACCTGATCCCAGGGCGCCTGACCGCAGAGCAGCCCAGGGGACGCGCAGGTCGGGTGGAGGGCCCCAAAGGGGCTCGGGTAGGAGGGCGAGCCTCCGACCTGGGCCACTCGGGCTGGACCCTCAGGTGCTGCGGCTGCGCTGGAAACGGCGGCGGCAGTGGCGTCTTCACACCAGGTTTGTTCAGTCTCTAGAAAACACCGAAGAACCTCCGACTCCACTCTCGGAAAAGGGATTTGGCACCCAAAGGCACTTTTAAAACACTAAGTTTCTGGGGGAGGGGGGGCATTTGCCCCAATAATTCACAGAAACAACAGTAATCTAAAAATAGTCCTGTTTTCGGTCCTCAGCTCCATTTAACTTCGTTAGTCATCACCAATTCTTAAAATAAAATCCGTGTAGCGTCTCTCCTAGTAGCAGCTGTAAACAAACCTCGAGGAGACCGAGGAAGAGGAAGAGAGGCGCAAGGGACACGCGGGGAGCCCGGCCGGCGGGAACGGGCCGGTGGCGGCGGGGCCGGGCGCACAGCCGGAGCTGGCCGCTCTCCGTGCGCCACCGCCTCGGAGCTCCGTGCGCCCTGGCGCGCGGCCAGCGTGGCCCCGGCAACGGCATTAAACAGAGGGAAACAGGCCCGGGATTCCGTCACCGCGGGGGATAAGGAGGGCATTGAGACGGACAGGAAAGCGCTTTTCGGGATGGGTGAAAAGTTATTTACCGAAGGGGGAGTAACCGGGGAAGAGCCCTCGGAGGAGGGGAGGGGCAGAAGGGGCCGGCGGAGGGGCGGCAGAGGCGAGGGAGAGGGGAGGAGGCGGCCCTTCCTAGGCGGCTTCCCGGGGCCGAGGCCGCCGCGCGGCCAGACGGGCAGGGAGGACACGCCGCTGACCCCGGCGCGGCTCGCCCGGCCTCCGCGCCTCGGGCGCCCCCGCACCGCGGCGGACCCGCTCCCCGCCACGCCTGGAGCCTCCGTCCCGCCGGCGCGGCCCGGAGGGGAGAAGAGGCGGGGACGGAAACTCTCCCGGCACAGTCTCGGCAGGGTGGGCGGGGACGGAAACTCCAGGCAGAGTCCTGGCACCCAGGACGGGGACACCAGAAGAGCTGGCGGCTGAGGGGGCGGGTGTGACCCTTGCGCCCCCTAGCGGCGGCCTCGGTTACTCGGGAGCCCCGGGCGCAGACATGGGGCGGTCCTGGCTGCCTCGGCATCCTCGCGGGGTCCCCCAGCTACTCGGCCCCCGCGACCGCTCTGGTTCTCTCCGCGCCCGGTTAGTCATTTAGCGGGCAGTGCGGAGCTTCCTCCCCGCGAGCGCCAAGCGCGCGAGCGGGCCCACAGATGGCCAGGCGGGACCGGCGTCCACCCACCCCGCAGCCCTGGGCGGTGGTGCCCTGGGCCGAGGTGCCCTGGGCCGAGACCTGCGTGGAAAGACGCGCTCTGCAGGGCCGGAGCCGCGGGCAGGGCCGGGCGGGTCAGAGTGGATTAGACAGATTTTCTCCGTGCACCTTTCTGGTTTTTAACGCAGGACCCAGTTGGCTAGCGCCACTCAGTGGTTGGATCAAATATTAACCCGTCACCCCAACCCAGTCCCCCGAGTCGTCTGGGGGCACCCACCGGCACGGCGATGTGCCACACGCGTCCCGACGCTTGCCGGCCCCGCGGCACACACCCGTTTTGCTTTTGGGTTTGTTTTAAATCACAGAAGCTGTCACGAGTAGATTTACGATTTCTACACACCAGACACTAATCACCCCTACACCCAACCCTTCCGTCCAACGCCAACGAGAAAATAAGGTCCGTCTTGGCAGCTGAACTGCGCCCGGGGAGGAAAGTGTAAATCGACACGAGGCGGCGTCCGAAGCGGGCCGGACACTAGTCCTGCCCATCTTCGGAAACCCCAGGGTCGCCAGGGGCGCGTGGGACAGGGGACAGCCTACGGATGGGCGCGCTCTCCTCGACCCCTAGCCCAGCTCCTGCAACCAACAAGTTGGGTCGCGCCGATATTTACAGAATAAAAATGACGATATTAGACCAACCCGGGATGGCCGAGCAATCTGTTAGTAATTTAGCGGGATGGGAATTTCCTTTCCCGGGCCTGCCAGTGGAAGCGCTTTTCCAAATTTCCATAGCGGGGGAAGCCTGCGATTTTACATAATGACTTCAGCATGCAGGCCTTTCTCCACACCCCTCCGCCGCCGTCCGCACCCCGGGCCCCTCACGAAGGCACAATGTGGCTCTCTGCACTGCCGCGTGGACCCAGGCGTCGGGTCCGGTCCGTGCGCCTTTCTGCCCTGTGCGCGCCCCTTCCCTCGGGCATTTCGCCCGCAAACCCGCGGTGCCCGCGCGCGCCCCTTGAGCGGGTTTCCCGCTGGCGCACCTCTTCACCCCGTCTTGTGCGCCGCTGCCCTCCCTGAGGACCCGAGTCCCAGCGGACCCGGCGAGCGGCGGCCGCGGCGCGGAGAGGGCGGCGCTTTGCGCTCGGTCCCCCGGGCCCGAGCCGGCTCCGGCGGGCAGGGGCGTGATGTCACTGCAGGGAGGGGGCGCGGAGCGCCGGGCCGGCAGGGAGGCGGGGGAGGTGTTTTCCAGCTTTAAAAAGGGAGGCGGTAGAGCGCAGCCCTGCGTCAGAGCGAGACTTAGAGGCTCCGAACTCGCCGGCGGGGTCGCTGCGCCGGATCCAAGCGGCCGGGCGCGGGCTCCGGGTGCGGCGCACGTTTCCGCCCCGCCGCGCGCGGGTCCCGGGCCGAAGCCGGGCCCGCCACGCGCGCACGCCCCCTGATGACACTTCTCCGTGGCGCGCGGCGCTGAGCCGGCCCCGCGCGTGTCCGCTGGGGAGAGGTCCGGCTCCCCGAGCCCAGCCCGGACGCCCCGCCGCCCGTGGCCGCTCCTCCTCCCGCTGCGAACCGCCGCCGTCGCGTGGATGCCAAGTACCAGCTTTCCAGTCCCTTCCAAGTTTCCACTCGGCCCTCCGGCCGCAGTCTGCGGGAGCGGAGAAACTTTGGGGCCCACGTCGCCCGCCGGCGGCACCATGAAGGCGGCCGAGGAAGGTAAGCCCGGGGCCCCGGCCCGCAGCGCCTGCTGCCCGCGCTCCGCGCCTCCGGCAGGGAAGCCCGGGAGCCTGGCGGCCCGACCCGAGTCTGAGCGCCCAGGCGGGCGCGGGCGGGCGGGCGGCCGGCGCCGCACAGATTGGGTAGGGTGTCCCCCTGGTGTTTCCTCGGCGCAGCCCTGATTTCTAGCGCTCTTTCTTGCCAATAGGTGTCTCCTCTCCTCTAGCGCTGAGTGCGCGAACTTGGCCTTGGCTGGGGCAACCTCGCCGCGAGCCCGGCTGTAGAAATTGAGTACAAATGCGAGCAATTTGGGGGATGGGGCGAGGTAGGGCCCTCAGACCACAAAGGACCCTTTGAGATAAGTGAGGTTTCTTTGGGGATGAGGGATGGCCTTCGAGGGAGGCAAGGCCAGTCTTTGGGGCAAAGAGTAGCCCCTCAGTGTGAAATTCGGGGATCCCTGTGCCTCTCTTTGAGTACCAAGCAGGGCCAACTGCCTCCAGACGGTCGAGGCCCCTTGGCCGGCAGGGCGGTCAGGTTTGTGGTCAAATGCCGGTGGGCGTGCAGCCCCCACTAGGCCTACCCTCTGTTTTTTGGAGGAGAGAGTCCAGCGTGAAAAATGCTTCGGGAAAGGTTGGAAGGGACTGCCAAGGTTCAAGCAGCTGCTTTACGGTAAAGAAGAGGCGTCAGTGTCTGCCCTGAGCCTGGGAGGGCCAGCCCCACGACCTGCTTCAGACCCCCTGCGAGTGCCCTCCTGCTGTCCCATTAAAAGAATCCTCACAAGAACAAAAACCACCCCACGGGCTCCTGCAGGTGTCTTTGACAACAGCTCAGGAAGGGATGGTTGGCATTCTCTCGGGATTAAGATGGCCAACGCAGAAAGGAAATTGGGAGACACCTCTCCAAATTCCTTATCAGCTCTGCTGTGTATTACTTACAAGTGTTGAAAGCCCGGTATGCCTGTCAGTGCTGGTGTGCCCTCAGTTTTAAGGGCAGACGTCCTTCTGACCAGCACTGGAAGGGAAAAGCTAGTTTCCTGCAGGAGACCAGTAAGCCTGCCTTGCTGTGGAGCCGCACCTCCCACAGCGGGGCGGCTTTGGAGAGCTCACCTCTGAAGGGTGAGCTGGAGCCCGTAACCTCAGCATGAGGGGCCAGCACCCTCAGGGCTTAGATGTCCACGCAGGAGGTACTCTGAGAGCTCTGGGTGAAGGGACGTAGATGCAGCTTACGCTTCTTACCATTTCAACCCAACTTCAGAAAACGTTAAGGTGTTGAAAGGTCGGCAATGCTTTGATGTCTACACAACCAGCCCTTGCTATGAGAAAAGTTTAACAATATTTCTGGTGTGCCTTGGACTTTGAATCCTTGGGTCCTTATTTCCCCACATATTTGTCACTACTTTAGCAAAGGCAGGTCTGTCTAAGTTTAGATTTCTTTACTTGGAGAGTCAGTGTTCCATTCGGTAATAAATATTTTTTCTCTTCACAAGAGGAAAAAACATTGATGGGGGAGTGGTTATTTTTTCATGTTTCCAACTTAGGAAAATAAGTTTGAAAGTACCCTGGCTAAAAGGCCATAGAATGGGGCCAATAATATTCTTTAAATAATATTGGTGCATTTTATAGGGACTATAAAATTGGGCTAAGCAGGAAGTGGATCCCCTCCTGCGCCTGGCAGGCCGTCGCACAGCAGGCAGCATGGCGGCAGGTCTGGTCTGCCGCTGCTGAGGGCTGCTGGGAAAGCGGCCCACGTCCCGCCCGTGGAGGCCGCGGCTGGGGCATCAGCTGCCCTCTGCGGGCCTGAGCCATCCCCACCGGCCTGGTTCGATGAGCGTCTGGCGGGTGCTCGCGAGGCTGAGCGCCGCCGTCTGTGAGGGCCCTGTGCTGTCCTCCCCCGAGACGCCTGGAAATGCAGGCCTGTAGGTAGCACCCAGTCCAGCTGCTCCACGCAGCGCCCCACGGGCCTTCGGCTGAACAAAGCGCACCCTGTTCTCCCGCCACTTAGCTTCTTGGCGTTGTTTCCTAATCCAGATTAGAAAATGCCACAGCGCCTGCACCCTGCTTTATCACAGCCAGCCGTGGAGCTCTGCATCCCATTAGCATCCCGCAGCCCCTGGAGGAACCAGTCCAAGCTAAACACGTCCATCAAGACAGGACTGTCTGTGACCTGGCAAATGGGAGTCCCGGCTGCAGCAGGGCAGGGAGGCGGGCCGCCGGCCGCCAAGGGCGCCTTTACCCTGCCGCTGGCGGCCTCGTTGCCTGGGTGGGCCGCTGGGGTGTGGAAGGAGCCCGGCCCGCCTCCTGGCCAGCTCGGCGGCCTGAGCCTCCCGCCTGTGGGCTGCTGTGTGGAGGCCCGAGTGGTGCAGGCCACAGCTGTGCGGAAAGCTTTGGTCTACACAGATGAGAGGGCTGGTCCTCGTGTGCAATTTTTCGGTGGTGCTGAAAGTGTGGCTGAAGTTAGAAAAAGAAAACAAAAAGAGGGAAAATGAAATGTTGAGGTTTCTTCACAGAAAACAGAACTTCTGTTTGCTCAGAGGTCAGCAGAAAAGCAAACTAAAACAACACAACCCTCCAACAAGCATCTCAAAGTGAGAACTATTATTAGAAACTAAATCAGGCCAAACTGAACCGTAGTTTATCACGAGAGAAAGGCAGCCACTGGAAGAGGGTCCTGGGAGGCGGTGGCAAGCCCACGTGAGGCCCAGGTACCGCCTCGGGCACAAGCTCTGCCCCAGGGCTGCAAGGAGGCCGCCGGAGCCGCGGCCTCCATTCTCCCTTGGCTTCTCCGCTCAGGCCCAGGCCCAGGCCCAGGCCCAGGCCCAGGCCCCGCCGCGCTCTCACCCGGACCTCCATTTTCCTGCTCCATTTTCCTGGTGTTCCCATGTTGGCTTCACGTGGTGCCAAGACACGAGGAGTGCTGCAACAAGCAGCTGGCAGAGACAGGAAAGAGCGGACCGGGCCGGCCGCGCAGCCTTTCCGGACTGTTCCGTGTGGACCAGGGCCGCGCCCCCTTCCCCGGGCCTTTGAGCTTCAAATTACCCCACAAGGACAGCAAGATCCTGGGGGGGGGGCACGGCCGGCCGTGTGGCATCCTAGGAGCTGGGGTCCAGCAAGGCCGGTGTTGCAGGAAAGCGGGCGCCTCGGCTGCCCCCGCTGGGCGCCGGCGTCAGGGGGCGGCGGGAAGGGGCGGCCCGGGATCCCGGACGGGTGGCAGCGCGCGGGCGACCCCGCCGAAGCTCTCCCACTTCCTGGCACTCTGGTCAATGCCCAGCAGAGGGGCGGGAAGGCAGGCTGGAAGCCAGCGGCTGCGCCCGGCCGGCGCTCAGGCCCAGGGTGCAGGCGGGCGGCGGCGGCTGGGGCGACCAGGGCAGAGCCCCGCAGCGCGAGGCCCCCGCGCCTCCTCGGAAACTTGTGGCGCTTCCCGCAGCCCCGGTCCCGCCCCGCGCGGCGGCCCCGCCAGCCCCGGCGCCCGCGTCCCGCGAAGCCCGGCCTGGCCCGCGCGGCGCGCACTCTCCGCGCCCGGCCGGGAGGGGACCGCGGGGCGGCGCCAGGGCTGCGCTCGGGATCGCGCGCGGAGTTTATTTAAAACTCGGAAGCGGCGGCCGCGAGCCGCTTGTTTATGTAAACCCGGAAACACCCGGGGGGACGGGGCGGGCCGCGCAGGCCGGGGAGGGGACGGGGGAGGGCGCAGGGCGGCGGGCGGCGGGCGGCGGGAGGCGGGGGCGCGCCACGCCACGCCGCCGAGGGAGGACGCGCGGCCGCCGGCTCCCGCCGCGACCCCGACATGACGGGGCTGGAGCAGGACCCGGAGTTCGACTTCGATTTCCTCTTCGAGTTCAACCAGAGCGGCGAGGCCGCCGCTGCCGCAGGTGGGTCCGGGCGGGGCGGGACGGGGGCGGCGCCCGTGCTCCGCACGGCACCAGGCCGGGCTCCCTGTGCCCCGCGCCCCGCGCCGGCCCGGGCGACGCGGACAGCTGGCGAGCGCGGCCGCAGGGACACCTGTGGCTGAGGGCAGGTGCCACGCTCGGCGCAGGGCGCTGCCTGGCGTCCCGAAGCGAGCACCGGGTGTGGAGGGAACGGGGAGGAGGCGGCCTCTGTTCCCAGTGGCCTGTTCCGAGGGGGACAGTGGCCGGAGCCCAGGACTTGGACGTCGTCGTCCGGGAACAGATGGCCCGTGTCGCTGCCAGAGGGCAGTGGGAAGCGCCCTCCGGGAGCGGCCGGAGCGGAGCGGCAGGGCCTGGCGCTGCCGCCGGGGAGTCTCGGGGTGTCGGTGGTTTTCTGTTGTTGTTTCTTGCCTGCTTTCACTCTTGCCTTCTCTCTGTCAAAAATAAAGGTTCCAGTTAACACATGACCTGTGACCCCCGCTTCCCAAGCCGACGCTCTTGGATAATAGTGAGAGCCGTGGAGGACCAGCCCTCGGATCAGGGATCCGCGGAGCCCACCCCGCACCTGGGGCCTGCCCCCAGCCCTCTGGCTTTGCGGTGGCGCGGCCCGGCGGCCCTCCACGCTCTGCGCAGGGAGTCACAGGGAGTCGTCGGCTCCTGTGCAGATGAAGTGATGGAATTGGGACAGGCACTTTGGCCAGGAGAGACCGGGCGTCTCTGTATGGATGTGTCATGTTTTCCATAGCACTCGCTACCCTTTTAAAAAAAATCCAACGTCTTTTTCATGTCTGTCTGAAAGAAAGTGTTCCAACCAGGCCCCGCTGCCTGGTGTGACGGCCGCCCTCCAGAACGCCTTCCCTGGCGGTCGTTTTCTGTGCCTTCTGCGGCTGTGGGCTCCTGCTCTCGGAGATCAGTGGGAGCCAAGGCCGGTGAGAGGGGGAGAGAGTCGGTCACTGGGTAGAGATTTGAGGCTGGAAGTGGAGATCTGGGCCTTCGTGGCCCGTTTTGCTTTCTAGCTAGGATTTGGCTGCTTGCAGCAGAACTTCCTGGCGTTCTTTCCAGTGGGCTCATTCTCGGGTTCGGTGGGCTTTATCCAAGAGCTTTTAGCCTTAGCGTGCAGTTCATTCAGCAGCTCTCACTAAACTTTGTGGTGGGAAAGTATCGAACCCACTCTTGCCCTCTTTTCCTGGTGTCCTCTGTGGTCTCAGACATCCTCCTCTACTTTCCCTTACATTGAGATGTCTTTAGGGGGGCGATGCATCCCTCCATGGGGTGGGCCAAGGTTCCCTGTGTCTAATGACCCAGCAAAGGGCTACACAGCTGGTCACAAGCTCAGCAAGAGGACCCAGGGCTCGTGTGCTTTGTTGGAAGTCAAGGGACTGCAGGCCACTTGCTGGGAGAGGAGAGTGTGTAGTGGCTGCTTGAGGGCAGTGGGCCTGGTACCCACTCTGTGGAGTGGCAGCTGCAGGGGCCTGCTGGGCAGGTCCTGGTGGGTCTCAGTGCCATGGGCCGCCTGCATGAGTGTAGTGTAACTGGACCCAGAACCATGCGTAGACGTCATCCCCCTCTGTCTTCTCAAGATTTCTTAGGACGCGGTGTGATGCTTAGGTTCAGGCAGGCTCACCTGGGAAGAAACCTGGAAGGCTGTCTGGGCAGCGGCCCCACTGCAGACGCCACACGCTGTCCTGAGTGGTTCCTGGTGAGCTCAGGGCTCCTTCCAGGCTGAAGAAGCAGGTGGGTTTGGAACACCCCGCCCAGCCCCACACGCGCCAGGCATATGCCTCTAGAGTGCTCCTGCTGCTTTTGATCTAAACTGCAACAAGAGAAGAAGTCGCTTGGCTTGGCTTGGGAGGATCCTGGCCGGGCTCCCCGGGCCCATCCAAAGGCGGCTTCTGAGCTCGCCCCAGAGCTAGGCAGAGCCCGCGTGGGGGTGCACAGCTGTGAACCCGGCTGCTGCAGAAGCCGAGGCAGGACAGTTGGAAGGCAAGTTTGAGGCCACCTGGACAGCTTAGCAAGATTCTGCCTTAAAATAAAAAGGGGTGGGGACTGTTACTCAGTGACAGGGCGCTTGCGCCGGGCCCTAGGTCCAATCCCCAGTACCAAACGAAAAAGGGCTAAAGCTAGACTGGGCCCCCATGCTGCCCCTGGCGCGTGCTTGTTCAGTGTGTGTCGCTGCTCCTGTGGCACCCAGGCCAGCACCTGCAGCTTGCAGGGGCTGCAGACACTGGGGAGACCTCTGAGCAGGGAGGCCAGGCCTGGGAAGGGCAGCTTTCCCTTTTTTGGGTCAGTGAGAAGTTGCTGGAACTCCACATCTCTGCAGTATCTAGTGTGTATCTCACACTGCTTCCTGGTGCCCCGGTGCTGGGGTGGAGCCCAGCCTCACGGGGCCATGTCCCCAGCCAGTCCGGTTTGCTTATTGATTTGTTATTTTACTTTGAGACCGAGCCTCACTAAGTTGCACAAGCTGCTTAGTGACCAGTCCATGCTCCTGCCTCTGTCTCCTGAGGAGCCAGGAACACAGGCTTAGCCCTCCACCACCTGGCAGGCTGTCTCTCTGGTCCTCTTTTTTTGTGAAAGATACCCAAGCTTTTTTTCTTTTAAGAATTACTATTATTGTCACATTATTTTTTGATTAATTATTCAGTTATATTAATTTATTTACATTAAACGAAGTTGTTATTTCAAAATTTCTACCCTCTGTATTCCCAAAAGAACTAAAAATATACCACAGTGATACATGTGCACCTATATTTATAGCTGCACAGTTCATAGTAGCCAGATCTTGGAAGCATCCTAAATGCCCCTTGACTGAGGAATGGACAAAAAAGATGTGGTATTTCTATATAATGGAATACTATTCAGCTATAAAGAATGATAAACTAGACGTTTTCACTCTTAAATGGATGGGCCTTGAAAAATACTTATCAGTGAACTAAATAGGTCACACATATGTAACTATGGTATTGTACTTGTGTGACAAACTGAAAGAAACTTCATGTATGTATATAAAAAATTAGTTAAGATTGTTAAAGAAAAAGAATTTTGAGTGAAAAGTAGTTTTCACAGGGTCATTTTCAGATTACATTTTTATTGTGAATTGTTCTTTTGAAAATAATATAGCAGTCATGACAAAAAAATAAAAATAAAACAAGTAAAATCTCTGCCCTCCTTAATGGGAGACAGAAAGTGCTTCAGATTATTTCTGGAGAGAGTCTGCGTATAAATGAGTTAATAAATCTGAGATTAGTTGCAAAGCAAAGCAGTACTGAGTTTTATAGATTACAATAACTGCACAGGACCCTGACATTGTCAGAAAGGACGTGGCCAGCCCTGAGACCGGAGGCACCCTGGGCCGGGACACCCCCGCAGGGACGCCTGGTGCACTGGCCCTCCTGCTCTCCCCGCTGCCCTCAGACCTCTGGGAGGTGCCCTGAAGGGAAAGATGGTCTGTATCTCCTTAGTTCCAAAACACCCAGCAGGTGCGGTGATGAACAGTCGGTAACCGTGTGTTGGGAGAATGAAGAGAGTTTTTAAAAGACTGTGTCTTGGGTGGGACAGGAGTGATGTTGGCTCCCAATCCTGGCATCTTCCTGTTTCCACCCAGCCCACTGGGCTCCAGGTCCCCTCCCTGGCAGAAGGCAGAGCCGTGGGCTCCCTTCTGAGGCTCAGGAAATAGCTGTTTTGCTCGTCATCTGGGAGGCGGGCGTGCCACTTCCCGCCCCAGGGCGCCTGTTTTCTAAGTTATTTTGGCTGCCCTGGATGTGGCCAGCACTGTCCCTGTGGCATCTTGGGAGGAAACTGACCACGGCCTCTGGGTATTGCGGGGAGCCCTGGACCTTTGCATCCACGGCTCACCCTGCTTTGGGTTCTACTAGTGGCATTGAACTGTTTGTGTGTGGAAATACACTGCTGAGAAGGAATTTTGAAGAATTCTTATTCTCAAGTCCACTTTCACTGAATACGGTGGCTTCTCCTCCCCAGGAGGCTGTGGGGAGCCTTTGACAGGTCAGCCCCTGCGGCAGGAAGCCCACAGGAGTGGGGCCTCGCCCTCGGGCCTCACTAAGGTTCAGTGCTGAAGGGAAAGGATTCCAGTCCCTCTTGCAGGCAGGCTTGCTGCCTTCGAGGGCCCCAGATGTCTTAACCAAGGACAGACTTGTACGTGAGTAGGATAGTGCAGCTGTGTATCATGTTTTGAGAGGCAGACCACAGCTAGTATGGGACAAATTGGGTGTGTTTTAATTCCTTGGAAACAGAAGGTATAAAAGTGATGCTTTAAAATAATGTGTGCATGATGCAGGAGAATGTTCTGGTAGGTCTTCGAAGGAGGAGGTGCTGGGAGGGTGCGGACCAAGTGCCCTCCGACAGGCTGTAACGAGTTTATTTGTGGAGCTCTAGGTGCTGTTTGTTTGCTGCTGTAGCTGTCGTGAGCCCAGCTTTCTGCCGCTGTAAATCTCCCTGCAGCAGATTGGTGCGCGATAGCACCTCAGAACCTGTTGCTGTCTGTCATGCTGCAGGCCCGACCCTGTCCCTGAGCTGCCCTGTTAGGTGGCGCCCTCCCGTAGGTAGTGTACTGAGTAAACACCTCCCAGCAGCAGGGTCTCTGCCATTCTGGGTGGTTCTGTTTGTTTTATTCCCATCGTGCAGACTTGCAGTCCGGCCTGGACGTTGTGTTTCAGCCCTGGGCAAGGGAGGAGCCTTCGCGCTCAGCGGTCCAGTGCTGTGGGCCCTGCACTCACCCTGATGGGGAGCACACTGACTAGTTTTATTTTGCAGTTGTTCAGCAATAATGGCATTGAATGGCTCTGAAATAAATTATCCCAGAGTGAGGCCATGACAGGCTGAATTCTTTTTGCTTTTAATAAAAGCTTTATGTTTTTTTCTTTTCCCCAGAGCCTGCATTTTTCACCCTCTAAAAAGCGTCTCGGTCTGTCCTTACCTTGAGATGCTACTTGGTTTGAGGAAAGGCCCCTCTTGGGATGTCCCGGGGCGCGTGGGCTGTATTCTGTGTAATTCCTATTCTCCATGGCTGGGCCCAGGGCAAGAATATCCCTTTTCTGCATTTTCCTGGCCAGCACAGCCCTTCCCACAGAAACCTCATTCCTACCGCTGCCCCAGAGCAGACCGAGCAGAGCCCATCAGTCCACCCTTCTGCCTCCCCTCCCCACCACTTCCTCTGGCACCTTCCATGATCAGCCCTCACCCCTGCAGTCAAGCCCTGGGCCCTGTCACTTCGAGGGCACCCGGCATGAGGCTGAGGCCTGTGGGCTGCTGGGGCGCTCAGGATTCGCTCTGCTGATGTTGGGAGTGTTCAGAGAAGCTTTCTGAGTTACCTTCCCACCAACAGAAGTAACTCAGCTGGGGGCCAGCGGCTGCTGAAGGCAATAGTGTTCTTGTGCTGGGGAGACAGGAAGTAGAGGAACCTGTGAACCCACCTGCTGAGGTCCGGGAGCTGGAGGCGGTGCAGGGAGGGGTGGGTGCTGACGTGGGCGGGCTTTATGGTGAATGCTCCTGGCTGCTGTAATGTGTAGCATTTCCCATCAGCCTCACACCTGATGCTTTCTAGTTTTCTGGAGCTTGAATGTTGGATTATTTGCATGCTTCAGACAGAGCAGAGGGCTCTGGATTCACCATGCTAACATCCGGGCTTGAAATCCAGGTATGTGCGCTCCCTTCTGGGAAGCTGCATGGCCACTTCCACCTTGGGTCAGCTGTGACTCCAGACGTGGCACCTTGAGGACAGCGTGTCTGTAGGTGGATGTGTGACGCCTGTCCCAGCCCGCCTGCCTGAGAGGCCTATTCCTCGGGCCCTGCTGCATGGGGTCCCCAGTGCTAGAGAGCAGAGACTGCAGACAGCAACTTGTCACTCTTCATAGGGGAGAATGTACAGGTGGATACCTGAGTTAGTCTGTGGGTGTCTGGCAATGCTGGGAGATCAGAAGGGGCCTGGTGGAAGTGTGGGCACCGCAGTATTGGGTGGTAGGGAAATTTCCTAAAGGGCCAGTGACGTGGCATCACTGGGGAGACCCACAGGCAGAAATTCTGTGTTCAGTGGTGAAACCAAGTACTCTCCTGGTATAAGGGGAAGCAAATATTTATTTAGCTTGTAATTAATTTGGAATATACCAACTATAATAAAAGTATCCTTTGAAATCTAATTACTAACAGTCTTATTCTGTAAATACAGACTTCACCCTCCCTTTGTCGGAACTGTTCTACTTAGTAATCGGTTGACGCCTGATTTCTGCCTGAAGAAGGCCATCCCGTGCGCCCCAGCTGGTTTCGGGTGGTGATGTGGCTGGGGTGGCGCTGGGCCGGCCGTCAGGACCTCTGCAGAGCGGCACCCAGCCTGCACGTGTGCGCGGCACTCGCCCGCTGTGTGCGCTGCCCAGGAGTTGCCTGTGTGGGACATGGGTGTGCTGGTCTCCACCATCTGAAGGCCAGGCCCGCACAGCTTGCTGGGACTTGCCAGGAGGGCTGGGGTGCAGCTGACCTGCCCTGGGGCCTGGTGTTCAGCGTCTGTGGGCAGCTCGGGCTTGGGGGTTCTGCAGAGGGGGCTGTGGGTGTCTCTGTGGGGCCTCCACTGGCTTGTGGGTGGCAATCTCCTTCCTCAGAGGCTTATCTAAGAAGGGGCCTTCTGGATGATTTTTAGAAAGATTTAAACCTCATTTTCCACATTAGAGGCTGGCTTCCTATCTTGATGCCGGCGGTATTATGATTGGGAAGTGGGGCTTGTGCGTGGAAGGACCCACCCCCAGTTTTTCACCTCAGTCAAGCGCATGAGCAGGGCTTGGTTTCTGCCACTCGGGCCTTATGAGGTCTGCCTCCGCCTTGCTGTGCTCTGCAGTTTCCGAAGGCAGCCAGGGCCAAGCCTGTCTCCCGTCCTCAGGCCCTGCTCAAGCCCACCTTCAGGGAGAGAGGCCATTGTGGAAACAGTGAGCAGTGTTTTGGTCCAAGGGGCTTCACCCTGATAACAGCTCCTTGATAAATGAGGGCTATAAAAGGACAGCAGCTAGTGGTTGAATGACTACTTCTGGAAATAAGTAACACTGAAAACAAACCCATCTGTTTGGGAAGTAGGAAATACAACTGAGTTTGACTTGGTGCTTTGAGACCCTCGCTTTTCTGGGGTTCGTCTTCATCAGGTTCTGAACCAGGACACAGCGGATAATACCATCTGTGGTTAATAGCCCTTCCCACCAGTGCACTCAGCCAGGGATGGATCTAGAATTTCCAGAAACTGTTTCCATTATTTAGAGACCTGGGAATGCTAGACTGTAGGCACATGAGAGGCTCTGGGATGCGGGAAGAAGTCTTTCATGTCGGAAACCCAGGAGCACAGCTTTCCTATTAAAATTAACAGTAATGGTTTTTTAAAAAAATTTTTTTACTGAGGTAAAATTAACACATAATGATTCTTAACTTTAGCCATACGTCACAATCATCTGCTTTTTTGTTTTTAAAGATGAATTCCTCAGGCATGAGCCAGCCTTAGGTATCCATGAAAGGAACTTTAAAATTCATGTTTTCATCCAATTCTCGAGGTATTTTCTTTGCAGCTGGTGGTGGAGCCACCTTGACAGTAATTAACCTATTGAAATCTATTTAAATGTCTAGGTCCTTGTATCTAAAACATCCCTTCTTCCACTCACCCACCCATCCATCCATCTGTCCATCGTCCACCCATCCCATCCATCCATCCATCATCCACCCATCCCATCCATCCGTCCATCATCCACCCACCCATCCATCCATCCATCATCCACCCATCCATCCATCCATCCATCACCCACCATCCCA